>JAVYIG010015909.1:0-33605 GCA_035222895.1 Strongylocentrotus droebachiensis | reverse complement strand
CTAAGGGATGGGACTTTCGAAGAACAGATTAAAAATTACCTTTTATTTTTTGATAAAAACTTGTACGATCAAATTTAATGAATCATTTGAAGAGAGGTAAGAAAATAAATAATATGCGATCAGCATTTCTTGGCTTTAGTATCAGTCTAGTTATGAAGAGGACTATGCCCAAAACAGGAAAGTTCAAATGATAACTTATATGATCATGTATTAATTGTGACTTTCTTCGATTTTCCTAAAGGATTCTCCATCTGTCAATAAAAATAAGCCCAAGGCCTGGGAGAAGCAGCAGAAGAAGAAGAAAGGAAAGACAGGTGGTGGTGGTGGAGGTGGTAACAAGCCCAAACCCAAGAAGCAACAAGAGAAAGAAAAAGAAAAAGACAAGAAGTCTGCCACAAAGCCTGTCTCTCTGACAGCTAACAGCACTCCTTCTAAGGACAGCACTAATGATGATAACCTTGATGTCATGGCTGTGAGTATCTTATCTTACAAACAAATGACATGTGCCAAATAATTTGTAACATTGTATCATTGGATTCCACACATCGAGATACAGGTTTACTTGGGTTTCGCTGGTCGTTAACCTGTCACATGCAATGGATTTAGATACAGCACCTGCAATTATTTTAAGTTGAGCTAAGCATGAACTGGTTATCTTTCCACTCTAACATTTTAATGTTATCAGGTGCCAAATGGTGAAACATAATGGCTTGTTCAGAGATAAAATCACTGCATATTTTTGTTTACTTAAAAATAAAGTCGAGTTCTGGTCATGTGATTGCATTGTGAAAGAAACGGCATGGAATCGATAACAAAACAGTTGATCGTGTAGCATATACTGTAAGTAGTGGTGTGTACTGCATGGTTATGGAGTCATCAAAATAATAAGAAATTTGGCCCAGCCTTGGTAAAGTAACAAGTACTGTACACAGGAAAATGCATATGGGACTACACAAACATGTGTCATAAAAATCAGGACTTATTTTTAAGCTGTTGTCATATTTAGAATATTGAGGCATTTGAAGAGCCATGCTTTTCAGGGAACATTTTTTCTCTGATGTTCTTCCACACTTGCATGATAACAATGATTACGCTCAGAAATTATTTTTCACCTCTCCCCAGAACTCAACCTTCCCCTTTAGTGTAATACGCCTCGCATTTCTGAATCGGATAACACAGAGCTCAGTGAATACGCAGAGCCTTTGTTGCGCACAGTTTCTATTCATTTTACACGTTAAAGAAACGCTGCAGCTTTTTTGCAGTGGTTTACTGCCTTATATCTAAACAAGCCTTAAAGTGACTCGGTAACATTGTTGAAAGTTGATGAAAAAAATTGCTTAATTTTAGTATAAAATGTTACTTACTATATTCCTTCTGCTATACTAACCCTCCGACATGCAAAAAATCCTGAACAAATTCTCAAACCACAAAGATATCTATGGTTTTCTTTGAAGGCGTCGATGTGAGGCACCCTCTAACAGTGATTAACAGTAAATTCTCCCAACCATTTTGAATTTTCAAACCGTTTTTCCATGAGAAAAATACATAAAACAGGCTATAAAAATCTGTTTAACACTTAACTGTCTGGAATGGAATGTAGAGCCATTTTATTGCTTTGTGACGATTTACATTCACCTAAAATGTAATCAAATTGTCCTTGTCTTGATGCTGAACACAAGTAGCAGAATAGAAGTAAAATAATATAGTTGGGAGAATTAAGGAATCGATCAGATCAGTTTTTCCCAATTTGTACCATGAATAATGATCCGTTTTCACTCAGATTTTCAGATTATCTTTAATTGTACATCTAGCAATGAAGTCACTACCTTAGCACCACTATCTCTCATCTGAACAATGTTACCAAGTCCCTTTAAGTATTATGTTTGTTGGGAATACTTCTAAATCATAAGTCACAATTGTTACCCAAAATCGTTAATGAGGTTTGCTTGACTTTGCACTAAGATTTATATATCAAGTGGATATGACATTTTCAGATAACAGATGAATATGAGACACAAATTTTTTCGTCCCTAGACATTTTTATGAAACATGAACTTGTAGTTTATTAAAACGCAGGACTGCACTACTTGTAGCTACTTGCGTCCTCTATATAGCAAACAATGTCTAATTGGTCACCGTTGGTCCCCCATGATCCCATTTTTCTTATGCTAAGTGAGAGCTGATTTGATGAGATAACCATCTGTCAGTAATCTTGCAGGGAGGTCCAATCCCTCTTGGCCAAACTAGTGCAGACATTATTTAAACTTGTCGATGCAGCCATGCTGCTGTAGACTAGTAGCTTCTGTCACTTTCCGTGCTTCTGAATGACCTTTGACATGTCTATGTTGTCATCCTCTTTGTTTGCAGGTTGATCAGGACGATGATAACGGGAGTGGACTGGACAGCGATGACGAGGCCAGCCAAAAGTCTGCAAGGTAATTTTTGTTATCAAACCAAACTCATTTTATCAAATGAATTAGATATCTGATGACAGAATTTTGTGTTTTGATCCATTTGCTGTATGATGTACCTGTATTTTAGTAATTTTTGTTTTCCTTATGGTTCTCTTCAACTACAGTAATGATTTACTTTTGTAGTATTAGGCCATGTAAAAAAATATACATGTTTAGCGTCCCCGCCTGCTTCCTTTATGGGGGCCGCCTCCTATTTTTTTTTTTTTTTTTACTTTTTTTTTACTTTTTTTTTTTTAAAGAAAAAAAATATGAAAAACACTGCTAAAATGGGTCTATTTCTGATTTAAAAAAAAAAAAAAAAAATCGGCGGCCATCTTGAAAAATAGCCCGACTGACAGGGAAAATGTACCGAGCGGCCATTTTGAAAGGAAATATAAAAAAAGGGCCTCCTCCTTCCTATTTTTCCAAAAAACAGGACGCTAAACATGTTTGTTTTTTTGATTTGGCATTAGGACCGATGCCCTAAGAAAGTATGAAGTTTAATTCAGCAGTATTTTATTAAAAGCTAATGTACAGTATTGTTAGCAAAAGGGCAACTGGAAAGAAACATGTGAAATATGGTCTCACGTTGTTCTCGTATGGAGAGATACATTTACGAGATCATTTGGTATCCTATGCATGATTTTGGATGAATCGTAGTGTAAATATCTACATGGAATACTAGATAACAGTCATACACTCCCCTACACTAGACCCTTCCACCCCAATGGCTCCTGGTACATTAATCTTAGCGCTTCGCTTGGAGACGGCGTGTAGAATATAATATATACACTCAGTCCTCATAGGTTTTACATGTATGAATTGCAGGTTACCATTGTTACCTGACATTCCATGAAGATATCTAAATTATTTTCTACTTTTTTTTTTTCTACTCATTTTTTAAATATTACACTTGAGGAAAAACTTCGCAGCAGCTCAGTATCTTCCTATTTACCTTATAAAATCAAGGAAATGTTAACAGAATTTTTTTTAAGGCTTCTTACTGTAACTTCACATGACCTTTAAGTGAGTGTTAAATTTTGAAAACAGTTTTCATTGCTCCCATTTTGTTTTTCAAATTTAAAAGTTGATTTTTCTTCTCTCTCTATTTTTCCCCTTCCAGTGATGAAGAAGTAATAGAGGATGCGGGAGAGGATGAGGAGGAGTGGGATGAGCTTCAGTCTACTCTCACTAGGAAGGAAAAGGTCCTGGAAGGCATCAGTAAAGAATCTCATGAAGTTCACTCACCTTACTTCCCAGAGGTATATATTCCCATCCCTACCCTCCCCCACCCTCCCTCTCCCCTCAGGACAATCCAACCAGGAGACTTCTGAATTCTCTCGTTCCCCTGGTATTGGTTTAATCCAGGGACAGCTGGGTTCATTTAGAGAGTTAGATTACACAGTTTGTACTTTGGACTTGTAGCTATTGACTTAATACTTTAAAAATGTTAAAGAATTTTTCAAGACTCCCCCCCCCCCCCCTACACCCCCCTCCCTCTCTGTGAAATGTGACATTTTCCCCATTTCCTTCTTAATATGTTTTACACTAAAGAAGAAACTAGAGTACTCATGACATTTTGGACAATATAAAGCTCTCATAATAATTTTGACCTGTACACACCACTTTGTGCACTGTAGCTTTTTGTACTACTAGTACTAATAATGTTTTTACAGCCAGGAAAGCGTCATCAGCTTGCATGCTGAGAGCCCTGCTATTATTATTACCTCAGCAATTGCCAGGTACCCATTTACACCTTGGTGGAGAATGGCAAATGTGGATTAATGTTTTACCACAGGACTAAAGTACCGGGCTGGGATACGAAACTTTAACCCTTAGATTGAGAGTCGAGTGAATGAACCACTAAACGTTATACCATGACACCTCCACTTCTAATCAATGGTAGAAGAATCTTGACAGAAGTTATTTAGACTTTTTGTTCTGTCTTCTTATCGTCCATCAGGTGAAGCATGAGTGGTGGTGGGTCTACATAGCTGATAGGAAATCACATAAGCTGGTCACATCACCAACCATGGTCTACGATCTCAAGAATAAGAAAGAGGTAAATTCATCAGGTCTCTCTGTCTTTGTATTTTTGTCACTCTCTCTCATCCCTTTGTTATCTGTCTCTTTTCCTCGCATTATGCACTCTTTCTGATTTTCTTCCTTTCCTATTGGTCTTTCTTTCTGTCATTCTTTGTCTCTCCTGCTCACTTATTCTTTCTCTCTCTCTCTCTCTTTCTCTCTCTCTCTCTCTCTCTCTCTCTCTCCCCCTCTCCTTCTTTTAATCTTGTGTGATCGATTGCTGGTGTGTTCTTGCTAAACAGGATTTTTTTTTCTTTTATTTTCTTTGAAAGCCAGAAGGGCATTACAAATTCAGTCAACAACTAAATTTGTAAATTTGATGTTTTTTGTGTTTTTTGTAACCCAATAATGAAAGATGGACTGGTTGAATTAGGGCTTTTCTTCAATACTTTTTAGATGTAAGCTTTAATATGTCACATTCTTTAAAAAAAACGTTAATTGGGACAAATAAATTCTTCACATACTCAAAAAATAACAAGCATAAGTAAGGTTATGAACAATGTAGTTGCTAACCGTATACTCTAACTCAGAGTCAACAGCCCTTTTGCTCTCAGCAGTGCCATGAGTGGAGGGCTGTGTCTTTCCTTCAATCCTTTGATGCAGCCCTTGATAATAACTTGATTGATTTTGTCTTGCCATCTGTAGGTTCAACTCCAGTTCCGAGCCCCGTCCAAGGGTAACTACCAGTTTTCTCTCTGCGTTCGTTCAGACTCCTATCTGGACTTGGATCTTATCAAATCAATCAAGGTAGGTGCCTGAGAAGTGTATTATGTGCGCATATCATCTTCATTGTACCTATAAAACCACATCAATAGCATCATAAATATCATCACCATCATCATCTTCCTTACTATTAGCATCATCTTCATCATCAATATAATCATTAACTCCATCACGAACATTGTCGTTACCATCATTGGCATCCGTAGCTTGAATACCACCACCAACATCATCAATAATAATCACTTCCACCACCATCATGGATCTGTCTGTTGAAACAATGGGGCGACACCAACAATGAAACCACACTGTCTTGCCATTCCTTTCACTAACGTACCAACAGCAGGACATCAATCAAGTAATCATGTATAGAGTTTTGTTAACGATAGATGTCAAATATTTGTATTTCTTGTAAACTGAATGCGATTCGGTCTTCATGCAGTCATGTTTTGAATATTTACTCTTCATATGCCACTCAACTAATCTCCCTGTCCCACAATATGGGCCTATTTATCACTGGAAAGATATACAAAGAGCTTTAGGATTATTTTACTGTTTCCGGCGCAATATAAAACAATGCTAGTGATAAAAGGGTTGTTCATCAAGGAAATGCGATGGCTCAATGGTAGAGCAGTGGTCTCGTAACCGAAAGGCCCCGGGTTCAAAACCAAGTTGATGCGCTATTGCCCTTATGGTAAGGCATTAATCCTCATTACCACGTCCCCTTTGGTCCCCTGGTTGCTTCCTTACAAGCATACACATGCTTTCTTAGCAGTCAGGTAAAACAAACCATCAAGATAGTCAAGACTGGAAATGGGTAATTGTGCAAGGCCATTGTGTTGCACAAGGCTAACCGCCCGTCCATTGGTACCTGTTATTTTGCAGAATTTTTTATTTGTGGGAAATGAGTGACAATGCAGAGAGGCAAAGAAAGTAACCAATGTGTTAAAGCCCCACTGTACTACTTATAGCTACTTGCTCCCTCTATACAGAAAACAATGCCTAAGCGACGCCCATTGGTCCCCCATGATTCTCTTTTTCTTAAGTTAATTGAGAGCTGAGTTGATGAGATAGCCACCTGTCAGTGACCACTGTACTACTTATAGCTACTTGCTCCCTCTATACAGAAAACATGCCTAAGCGACGCCCATTGGTCCCCCATGATTCTCTTTTTCTTAAGTTAATTGAGAGCTGAGTTGATGAGATAGCCACCTGTCAGTGACCACTGTACTACTTATAGCTACTTGCTTTCTCTATACAGAAAACAATGCCTAAGCGGTGCGCATTGGTCCCCCATAATTATCTTTTTCTTAAGTTAATTGAGAGCTGAGTTGGTGAGATAGCTACCTGTTGGTGACCACGCTGGGTCGTATAATCCCTCCTGGCCAAACTAGAACAGTTGGGCTTTAAATTAACTATTTCCCCATCACTTGCTTGCTTACCACCAGGTTGACGTGAAGGAAGCAAAGAAGGTGGAGGAGCACCATCCGCAGTGGGACATCTCTGACGATGAGAAGGAGGACGATGCCGAGGACAGCGCTGTCTCTGATTACACCACCGATGATGAAGAGAGTGACGATGAATAGATTCAAGGAGATCCTCATGCAAAGCGCTGGCTGCAGACTAGAGATGGGCATTATCAGGCGAGAGACATCACCTTTTCTCAGTCAGTTGGAGATTGTTTTGACAGGCCTGTTCATACTCTGAACTCTTTTTCCTTGGGCATGTAGTGACCCAGCATATGTGAACAAGCCTTCAAAAGCATATTTAACTTTTGAAAAATATGTGTTGAAAAATTAATCTAATAGGATATGGGAAGCAATATCGTTTGGATAGTTAAAATCTCATGAATGTCTACATTGCTCTTCTAGATATGAGTATATTTATGATTACTTTTGTCAATATTACTACCATGGCACCCATACAAATTTTGTTGAAAGTCACGTCTATTTTTTCCTTTTCCCAGTATTAAGTGAGGGTCACAATATCAGGGATAATTGTTCATGTAGTCTTTGCCAAATTACATGTACCGATAAAAAACCTCACGTCCATTTCAAAACATCAAATTGTATGTTTTAACGAAGATGAAACAGTGCGGATGGGTATGGAAATTATAATATTGCAATTTATAGAAGAACATAAATTTAATGTTGCTGCCTTTTTTTAAAGTCTGTTTATACTCAAAGCGTTTAATCTTTATTCAGAATCTCATGTACCATTATAAATTGCAACATCATTCTGTATAGGGGAGAATTTCTGCTTAGAGAGGTTTCGTTGTAAAGTTTGTCCCAGAAAGAAAAAAACAGAATTCATGGCAGAAATTTTCTTTCATAAGGAATGATTTCCTTGATGAGATATACATGTCTGAAAAGCTTTGCTTCTCTTCTTTCATTTGATGTACAACTTACTATTTATAACTCATGCATGATTGAATTAAAACTATGGAAAGTGGTGCCAAAATTTCATTGGCACACACAAACTGCAGCTTTGAGTGAGTTTTGCTAGTAGTAAACCTAATTAATTTGAAAAAATTAAAAATATCACATACAAGTTTATAACTTTCTCTTGCTTTCTGCTTGTGGTAATGAGACATGGATCTATAGTATTACAAGAGTTTTCAGAAGAATCAGGAGTGCAACAAAGTATTCAATAGTGTAATACTCTGAACTCTTAAGGCATAATTGATATTACAAATGTTGGTGCATCTAAAAGTGTAATCCAACAAAAATATCAGTGTCTGGATAATTAGGGTACATGGTACCCTTTTACCTGTATACCTGTTTATACTTTCTCTGTCTATGCAGTACAATTTTGGTTTTCAGTTTATTTTTTCAGTTTTCCCTTTTGCATTACGAGTTCCTCTGCGGCAAAACCACCTTTGAAGGCCTGTTATTAGGAATAGGATGATTGTTTGAAATTAATTTCTAGGAAAGCTACTATAAAAAAAATACAAGGTGTCATGGTATGATGTTTAGTTGTTCATTCACTTGACTCTCAATCTAAGGGTTAAAGTTTTGTATCCCAAAAGTACAACAGACAAAATAAGAAGCGAAATTTCTCAAAAAGAATGAAACAAAAAGTTGTTTTCATGAAGCTGTCCAATATGCATTTGTTAAAAGTAGGGTAGATTTGTGGCCTATTTAATGTCATTTTTTTTTAAAGTTTGTGGATTGAATAATACCTTGTTAGATGGGTAATCTGAAAGGAATACAGTGTTTACTGATTTATTCTCACATTGCATGAGTGCATGGGATTTATGTTACCTGATGTTCATTTTCTCTCTTTTGTAATATTATCTCTTAGTTCACATTGCTTTTTTCAGTAATTTATGACTGAACATTATCAAATCTATGTCTTTACAGTAAATTAATTTATTGATAGATAGTGTTGATGAAATTATATTTCATTCATGATTTTGCTAAATGTGATGTTTCTTCCAAGAATTTTCTACTCCCAATATAAGTCCAATATATCAAGAATTAGATATAGTTGATGTATTTAATATTGAATTAAAAAATCAAACAGAGTGTAGATAAAGTGATAGAATTTATTCCCTTTCCCCATCCCTAAAACAAAAAAAAGGGGTGATGTTTTTTTTTTCTTCATGTAGAGATATGTCGTTATTTGTTTGCCTGATGTAGTTAAATTTTCATATGTGTTCATATACATGTAAGTGCATTATTATATATGTCTTTTTTTCTTTTAATTATGTTTTTTGTGAAATGAAATTCTTTATCCTTTTCAGACTATTATGTTGGCATTGCCTACTCTAAAGATTTCTAAGGGCTCATGCTTATATGTATCCAGTGCTTCACTGTGGAGAAGTTATACAAATACATTGTACATAGTACATTCTGCTATTCATGGAAGAAAGTTTATCTCTGTTTGTGTTTACTTATACATTTTTAGTTTTTTATGTATTAGGGCATGTCTCATCACATTACCAGGGTAGATTATCCAACACATGCATCATAAAGTGAATTACTCTTTGTTGCGGTAACCAGTTAATGCTGATGTTTTTTGCCCCTGTTTCAGATGTCTTTATGTTTAACAAACTACAGTGTTTAAAAATCATTCCTTCAAATTGTCGGTCAATTTCAAGTTGTAGTGGGTATAAGTACATGTATATGATACAATTTTAGTGTTTATGTTTGGTCTGTTTACACACAGAGCTCCAGGCAAAATGCGCTTTTATGTTGAGAACTCTATATGACTCCAACACTTCCAAAATTAAAAAGTTTTGCACATTAAGTAACGAGCCCCACCAAATTCTTGTCTACCCACTTTTATTAATTTTGTTGTCGTAGCTTGCTCTTGTTTGTAGTTGTTATTTTGGGGGTTTGAGGGGTAAATGAAAAGTGAGAGATGGAATATGGAAATATTTTAACATTACTGAAACAAACAGCATGCAACGGACAAAATATACATTATCAATCGAGATCTGAAGTCCTAATAACTTTGACTGCTCTTATTTAACTACTAATTTACTACACATTTTCTCGTTGTTTTCAGGTTTTTAAAGTGACATTTAATCGTACATGTAGATCTCCTATGATATTGTTGGTCATTGTATTTGTACATTACATTATCAACTGCCTAATCTCTCTCTCTGATTAAATGTTATGAATGCATCAATCTATCCTGACTGAAATGTGATGTTTTATTCTTTGATGTACCCCGTGGACCTCTGTGGTATATTGTTGAAGGCTCTTATACCAGAGGTCAGAGGTTCAATCCTCTCATGGGCTTAAGACCTTGGGCAAGGTGCTCTAAACACATTTGTCTCTCTTGATCCAGGTGTAAAACATGGGTACCTGGCAAATCACTGCAGGAAGAGCAGTATTGATACAGGTGAATAACACCAAATAATGATGCTGATTGCAGTGATGGTGATGATGGTGATGATTATATGGCTTTAAAAAAAAAAAAAATGTAGTGCAAAAACATGGGTTGGTGTATCAGAATATTTTTTTTTTTTACTCCCTCTTCGGGCTGATATTTCTCAGATTTGAATGCTTTTATACATTTTTTCCTTCTAAAAAACGGTTTAAAAAAAATTAAATTAAAAGCCGACCATACATTCAAGATTTTTTGGTCGTTCGCAAAGGGCAATATATCTTTTTTTGTTAGGCTTAAGGTGGAGGATCATGATGATAGGAGGATCAAGATCATGATGGTAAAAATGATGGTTATGGTGATAGTGATGATGCTAAGATAAGAAGGAGGATCAAGATCATGATGGTGAAAATGGTGGTGGTGGTTGTGATGATGATTGTAAGATGGAGGATTATGGTGAAAGTGATGATTGTAAGATGGAGGATTATGGTGAAAGTGATGATTGTAAGATGGAGGATTATAGTGATAATATGATAGTAAGGAGGAGAATCACGATGGTGAGGATGGGGTGGTGGTGGTGATGATGAGGATGGGGTGGTGGTGGTGATAATACCGTTAATGATTATGACATGATAAAATAATCATACATAGTAATCAAGACCTTTCCCTTTTTTTTCAAGAAGGGGCATTTTTCCACATTCCTCGTAATTATCTGCAGTAACATAGTTGAATGAACAGTGGTCACAGACACCTTCCTGAGATGAAAAGGTATGAAAAAAGGGACTTTTTGAAAGATCATAAATTCTGGCCAAAAATGATGGGCTAACCCCTAGTCATTTTTCTTCGTTGCGTGTAATAATCTGAAAAAACATATTTTGAATAGACAGGGGATATAATCACTTTCAAGAGATAAAAAGATATGAAAATAGGCCTTAATAAAAAATTATTAATTTTCGTCAAAAAATGTCATTTTTCTACATTTCATAAAATGATCTGAAATAACATATTTTGAATAGACACGGGTCATACAAGCCATCTAAAGATGACAAGATATGAAAATAAGCCTTTTTGACAATTCATAAATTTTGGCCAAAATGATGGGCTAACCCCTTGCCATTTTGGTCAAAAAGTGTCATTTTTCTACATTTCATGAAATGATCTGTAAAAACATATCTTGAATAGACAGGGGTCAAAGAGATGAAAAGAGATGAAAATAAGCCTTTTTGAAAATTCATAAATTTTGGCCAAAATGGTGGGCTAACCCCTTGCCATTTTTGTCAAAAAGTGTCATTTTTCTACATTTCATGAAATGATCTGAAAAAAACATATTTTGAATAGACAGGGGTCAAAGAGATGAAAAGAGATGAAAATAAGCCTTTTTGACAATTCATAAATTTTGGCCAAAATGATGGGCTAACCCCTTGCCATTTTTGTCAAAAAGTGTCATTTTTCTACATTTCATGAAATTATCTGAAAAAACATATCTTGAATAGACAGGGGTCAAAGAGATGAAAAGAGATGAAAATAAGCCTTTTTGAAAATTCATAAATTTTGGGCTAAATGATGGGCTAACCCCTTGCCATATTTGTCAAAAAATGTCATTTTTCTACATTCATGAAATGATCTGAAAAAAACATATTTTGAATAGACAGGGGTCAAAGAGATGAAAAGAGATGAAAATAAGCCTTTTTGACAATTCATAAATTTTGGCCAAAATGATGGGCTAACCCCTTGAAATTTTTGTCAAAAAGTGTCATTTTTCTACATTTCATGAAATGATCTGAAAAAACATATCTTGAATAGACAGGGGTCAAAGAGATGAAAAGAGATGAAAATAAGCCTTTTTGACAATTCATAAATTTTGGCCAAAATGATGGGCTAACCCCTTGCCAATTTGGTCAAAAAATGTCATTTTTCTACATTTCATGAAATGATCTGAAAAACATATTTTGAATAGACAGGGGTCAAAGAGATGAAAAGAGATGAAAAAAAGCCTTTTTGACAATTCATAAATTTTGGCCAAAATGATGGGCTAACCCCTTGCCATTTTTGTCAAAAAATGTCATTTTTCTACATTCATGAAATGATCTGAAAAAAACATATTTTGAATAGACAGGGGTCAAAGAGATGAAAAGAGATGAAAATAAGCCTTTTTGAAAATTCATAAATTTTGGCCAAAATGATGGGCTAACCCCTTGCCATTTTTGTCAAAAAGTGTCATTATTCTACATTTCATGAAATGATCTGAAAAAACATATCTTGAATAGACAGGGGTCAAAGAGATGAAAAGAGATGAAAATAAGCCTTTTTGAAAATTCATAAATTTTGGGCTAAATGATGGGCTAACCCCTTGCCATATTTGTCAAAAAATGTCATTTTTCTACATTCATGAAATGATCTGAAAAAAAACACATTTTGAATAGACAGGGGTCAAAGAGATGAAAAGAGATGAAAATAAGCCTTTTTGACAATTCATAAATTTTGGCCAAAATGATGGGCTAACCCCTCGCCATTTTTGTCAAAAAGTGTCATTTTTCTACATTTCATGAAATGATCTGAAAAAAACATATCTTGAATAGACAGGGGTCAAAGAGATGAAAATAAGCCTTTTTGAAAATTCATAAATTTTGGCCAAGATGATGGGGTCAAAGAGATGAAAAAGAGATGAAAATAAGCCTTTTTGAAAATTCATAAATTTTGGCCAAAATGATGGGCCTTGCCATTTTGGTCAAAAAGTGTCATTTTTCTACATTTCATGAAATGATCTGAAAAACATATTTTGAATAGACAGGGGTCAAAGAGATGAAAAGAGATGAAAATATGCCTTTTTGACAATTCATAAATTTTGGGCTAAATGATGGGCTAACCCCTTGCCATATTTGTCAAAAAATGTCATTTTTCTACATTCATGAAATGATCTGAAAAAAACATATTTTGAATAGACAGGGGTCAAAGAGATGAAAAGAGATGAAAATAAGCCTTTTTGAAAATTCATAAATTTTGGCCAAAATGATGGGCTAACCCCTTGCCATTTTTGTCAAAAAGTGTCATTTTTCTACATGTCATGAAATTCTCTGAAAAAACATATCTTGAATAGACAGGGGTCAAAGAGATGAAAAGAGATGAAAATAAGCCTTTTGAAAATTCATGAATTTTGGCCAAAATGATGGGCTAACCCCTTGCCATATTTGTCAAAAAGTGTCATTTTTCTATATTTCATGAAATGATCTGAAAAAACATATCTTGAATAGACAGGGGTCAAAGAGATGAAAAGAGATGAAAATAAGCCTTTTTGACAATTCATAAATTTTGGCCAAAATGATGGGCTAACCCCTTGCCAATTTGGTCAAAAAATGTCATTTTTCTACATTTCATGAAATGATCTGAAAAACATATTTTGAATAGACAGGGGTCAAAGAGATGAAAAGAGATGAAAAAAAGCCTTTTTGACAATTCATAAATTTTGGCCAAAATGATGGGCTAACCCCTTGCCATTTTTGTCAAAAAATGTCATTTTTCTACATTCATGAAATGATCTGAAAAAAACATATTTTGAATAGACAGGGGTCAAAGAGATGAAAAGAGATGAAAATAAGCCTTTTTGAAAATTCATAAATTTTGGCCAAAATGATGGGCTAACCCCTTGCCATTTTTGTCAAAAAGTGTCATTATTCTACATTTCATGAAATGATCTGAAAAAACATATCTTGAATAGACAGGGGTCAAAGAGATGAAAAAGAGATGAAAATAAGCCTTTTTGAAAATTCATAAATTTTGGCAAAGATGATGGGCTAACCCCTCGCCATTTTTGTCAAAAAGTGTCATTTTTCTACATTTCATGAAATGATCTGAAAAAAACATATCTTGAATAGACAGGGGTCAAAGAGATGAAAATAAGCCTTTTTGAAAATTCATAAATTTTGGCCAAGATGATGGGCTAACCCCTTGCCATTTTTGTCAAAAAGTGTCATTTTTCTACATTTCATGAAATGATCTGAAAAAACATATCTTGAATAGACAGGGGTCAAAGAGATGAAAAAGAGATGAAAATAAGCCTTTTTGAAAATTCATAAATTTTGGCCAAGATGATGGGCCTTGCCATTTTGGTCAAAAAGTGTCATTTTTTCTACATTTCATGAAATGATCTGAAAAACATATTTTGAATAGACAGGGGTCAAAGAGATGAAAAGAGATGAAAATATGCCTTTTTGACAATTCATAAATTTTGGGCTAAATGATGGGCTAACCCCTTGCCATATTTGTCAAAAAATGTCATTTTTCTACATTCATGAAATGATCTGAAAAAAAACATATTTTGAATAGACAGGGGTCAAAGAGATGAAAAGAGATGAAAATAAGCCTTTTTGAAAATTCATAAATTTTGGCCAAAATGATGGGCTAACCCCTTGCCATTTTTGTCAAAAAGTGTCATTTTTCTACATGTCATGAAATTCTCTGAAAAAACATATCTTGAATAGACAGGGGTCAAAGAGATGAAAAGAGATGAAAATAAGCCTTTTTGAAAATTCATAAATTTTGGCCAAAATGATGGGCTAACCCCTTGCCATATTTGTCAAAAAATGTAATTTTTCTACATTTCATGAAATGATCTGAAAAAACATATTTTAAATAGACAGGGGTCAAAGAGATGAAAAGAGATGAAAATAAGCCTTTTTGAAAATTCATAAATTTTGGCCAAAATGGTGGGCTAACCCCTTGCCATTTTGGTCAAAAAGTGTCATTTTTCTACATTTCATGAAATGATCTGAAAAACATATTTTGGATAGACAGGGGTCAAAGAGATGAAAAGAGATGAAAATAAGCCTTTTTGACAATTCATAAATTTTGGGCTAAATGATGGGCTAACCCCTTGCCATTTTTGTCAAAAAGTGTCATTTTTCTACATTTCATGAAATGATATGAAAAAAACATATTTTGAATAGACACGGGTCATACAAACCATCTAAAGATGATAAGATATGAAAATAAGCATTTTTGAAAATTTATAAATTTCGCCAAAGTGATGGGCTAACCTTTTGCCATTTTTGTCAAAAAAGTGTCATTTTTCTACATTTCATGAAATGATCTGAAAAAAACATATTTTGAATAGACAGGGGTCAAAGAGATGAAAAGAGATGAAAATAAGCATTTTTGAAAATTCATAAATTTTGGCCAAAATGGTGGGCTAACCCTTTGCCATTTTATGTCAAGAAATGTCATTTTTCTACATTTCATTAAATGATCTAAAAAAAAACACATTTAGAATAGACAGGGGTCAAAGAGATGAAAATAAGCCTTTTTGAAAATTTATAAATTTCGCCAAAATGATAGGCTAACCTCTTGCCATTTTTGTCAAAAAAGTGTTATTTATTTACATTTCATGAAATGATCTGAAAAAAAACACATTTTGAATAGACAGGGGTCAAAGAGATGAAAAGAGATGAAAATATGCCTTTTTGACAATTCATAAATTTTGGGCTAAATGATGGGCTAACCCCTTGCCATATTTGTCAAAAAATGTCATTTTTCTACATTCATGAAATGATCTGAAAAAAACATATTTTGAATAGACAGGGGTCAAAGAGATGAAAAGAGATGAAAATAAGCCTTTTTGAAAATTCATAAATTTTGGCCAAAATGATGGGCTAACCCCTTGCCATTTTTGTCAAAAAGTGTCATTTTTCTACATGTCATGAAATTCTCTGAAAAAACATATCTTGAATAGACAGGGGTCAAAGAGATGAAAAGAGATGAAAATAAGCCTTTTTGAAAATTCATAAATTTTGGCCAAAATGATGGCTAACCCCTTGCCATATTTGTCAAAAAATGTAATTTTTCTACATTTCATGAAATGATCTGAAAAAACATATTTTAAATAGACAGGGGTCAAAGAGATGAAAAGAGATGAAAATAAGCCTTTTTGAAAATTCATAAATTTTGGCCAAAATGGTGGGCTAACCCCTTGCCATTTTGGTCAAAAAGTGTCATTTTTCTACATTTCATGAAATGATCTGAAAAACATATTTTGGATAGACAGGGGTCAAAGAGATGAAAAGAGATGAAAATAAGCCTTTTTGACAATTCATAAATTTTGGGCTAAATGATGGGCTAACCCCTTGCCATTTTTGTCAAAAAGTGTCATTTTTCTACATTTCATGAAATGATATGAAAAAAACATATTTTGAATAGACACGGGTCATACAAACCATCTAAAGATGATAAGATATGAAAATAAGCATTTTTGAAAATTTATAAATTTCGCCAAAGTGATGGGCTAACCTTTTGCCATTTTTGTCAAAAAAGTGTCATTTTTCTACATTTCATGAAATGATCTGAAAAAAACATATTTTGAATAGACAGGGGTCAAAGAGATGAAAAGAGATGAAAATAAGCATTTTTGAAAATTCATAAATTTTGGCCAAAATGGTGGGCTAACCCTTTGCCATTTTATGTCAAGAAATGTCATTTTTCTACATTTCATTAAATGATCTAAAAAAAAAACACATTTAGAATAGACAGGGGTCAAAGAGATGAAAATAAGCCTTTTTGAAAATTTATAAATTTCGCCAAAATGATAGGCTAACCTCTTGCCATTTTTGTCAAAAAAGTGTTATTTATTTACATTTCATGAAATGATCTGAAAAAAAAACACATTTTGAATAGACAGGGGTCAAAGAGATGAAAAGAGATGAAAATAGGCCTTTTTGAAATTTCATTAATTTTTGCAAAAATGATGGGCTAACCCCTTGCCATTTTTGTCAAAAAATGTCATTTTTCCTACATTTCATGAAATGATCTGAAATAACATATAACGAAGCAGTTTCGACATGAAGTTGTTCATGCTGTTGATAGATGCCATTTTTCGAGTCGTCCTCGACTCGACTCTCTAGGCTATACTGTCTTGTTGAAGTGAGCACTAACCTCGGGTGCTTAAGGCTAAGCTGCAATCCGACAAAGATTAGGATGGTCTTGATGAAAAAAGGAGAAGGTGGTATGTAAGGTGACATATTTAAGGCTTAATGATATCAATTATCGTTACATATGTCATGCAAATATTTTTCGATTATGAATGGAAATACTTATGAATAATGACCTTTTCCGCAAATTATGAATGGCGGTCCTTACGAATAGCCAGCGCACCCCGTAGTAGTAGTAGTAATTTTCCGTACCATTGAAAAATAAAATACATGTGTACATGTACAATGCAAATATATACAAACACAAATTAAGCTCCAGTAATATGTATATAAATATATATATATATATATTTATATAGTTATATTTTTATCTATACAAATTAAAAAATTTAAACACATCAAACTCATAATAATAATATTCTTAAGATATATGTAATAATCGTACACATACCAGAGGGGCGTTTCATGAAACAATTAGTCAGTGGTTTTCACCGACTTATATCATTTTCACTGACAATTATATTGTCCCCGACTATTTCCCAGGCCTTCGGATCGGTCAAATTTAGTCGGTGCTTACAGTTGTCGGCGGCTAAATGTTGATGAAGCGCCCCTCTGTAGTATTGCTCTTGCTTTTCTGTACCATTTCTGTTGGGCAACTCTCCACAGTCGATTGCACATAAGTTGATACCATCACTTCTACATGTTATTTGTCATCGATATGAATATAGCTATGGTGCTATTTTTGTGGTAAATATGGAATAAAATATAATATACGATGGCAAATGCTTAGAAATTTTATTAAGGAGTGGAAATTACGAGAAATAATTAATTTCCTCTTTAAACTTGAAATTCCACATACATGTATTTCCTAATAAATTACACAAACAAATCACGTGGGTTTGTTATATTTCCCTATTCGTATAAAGTATAAAGCACCTTTACTTTGTTATATCTCAAATACTGCCTTTTAATCAACAAGCGCCATAAATAAGGTAATTTTCCCCCTCGAACATTCATTTGTGACATAATCTATTACCCTTAGTTTTATTTCAACAGGTAGGTCTCATTCCAAGTCATTTCTGGACCTGCTCTCCCAGAGAGCCCTGCATTCACATAAACACATGTATTCAAACATACATACAAAGGTAAAATACAAATATGCATATACAATAATTCAACTCGAAAAATATGTTTAAATGGACTGGAAATCCGATATTACCGTGACTTTTAGCAGCTGAAATTCTACAATACCTTTTCATGTAACCAAAAGTCAGGAAATTCAGGAAAAATCAGTTTCTGTTACGATCAAAGTTTATCGCATTGATCTTAATAATAATGAAAATTTGATTAAATATTCAGAACGATATTTTGCAAAGAATAATGCAAGAAATAACAAAAAAGTTAACCTAACAACGTGCTAATCTCAGTTTGATGAGGTTTTAACCTTTTAGTTATTAAAGGTAATACAAAGTTTTAAGAAATTTTGAAAATTGGGTGGATAGTGATTCTTTACAATTTTGACAAATATTTGGATGCCCATGTGGATGTATTACAAGCACTAGAAAATTTTGCCCCTAAAACACTTCTGCTTTTGAGAAAAATTGATTATAAAAATTTACCGGTACTCCCGGTAAATTTTGATAAATTTCAAATAGCGCTTACGGCCGTAAAATGGTAGCTGCGATCATGAAAATGTCAGAATATGCAGTTGTGATATATAATTTCCAAACAGGAATAGCTAATAGGTCGATTTTAGTCAAGAAACATTGTTTTATATCTCAATTAATATCTCGATCTTGAGAGGGAGCTATACAACATACAAAGCTTATTATTTACAATTTCATAAATTTAGACTCGATTTCAACCGCGACAACGATCTCTGAATATAGTAGGACCGCATATGCTTCAACTATGTTAATTGAACCAAATTCATGACCCAATACCAAAACTCTGTACTACCTCTTACATTTAGTACAAAAATTTCAACCAAAGAACGAAATAATGAATACATGTATACAGGAACTAATGTAGATGTTTTACAAGCGACGTTGCGAATTTCTATAGGCAGAATTAAGATTGAAATACATGGTTCAACATGTTTCAACTATAAGAAGCCCTTTCAAAGCTTATGTCTTGGAATGTTGTAATAGGCTTGGGGTACCACGATATCAGACGGTATTGAATTCACATCACAACAACCTATAAGAAAGAAAAAAATTGTGAATTTAGCACCTACGTGCATTCAATTTTATAATACTTCATAGGACAATTTCTTGTTTAAAATCAAGAAAGGGAATTCTCCTCTTTTCGTTTTTTTTAAGCTTAGATCCTAAAACTCCTATTCATGTTTTTATTGTTGAGAATGTCCCATAGTGAAACCGGTTTATATATATATATATTTAGGAAATATTACTCTCTCGATTTTTCAGAATATGTTTGGTATACATATGATAAAATCATAAGTTAATGCGTATAAATTCCACAAACTAAATTCCCAGCTGCAATCCAACACAGATTTAGATATATTTAATAGTTAAGAAGAAAATCACCCGCTCTCTACAAATCACACAGTAAAGATTTGATATTTGTGTTTAGTATATATACTTTAACTCTATGAAATGTCCCTGATTTGTATAATTATGTAATAAGTTTTTATTTTTAAACTCTGTAATTATGTTGTTTTTTTTTTTTTTAATAAATATAGATTTAGACAAGAAAAAGAACTGATGGTATAGTTTGGTAATGTTAAGATAGATTTGGCTAAAAAAGATATAGAAAAAAACCTGCCAGTTCAGAGTTATCTTTATCTGATATGAACAAATTATTCTTCTGAACGTATATTCATTTCATGAATTTATTAGCGACAGAAAGAGGGAAAACACAAAGTCAATTAGAAGGGGACAAAAAGAAAGAAAATAAGACTCACCACACAATTCCATTGCGAATTCAAGCTCGCTCCGAAGTAAGTCCAGGACTCTCTGTACCCCTTCAGCCCCCTGTATAATTATACATATTCATCATGCATGATGCACAATTCATGCATTTTGAAATACAAACGTTATAGATGTTTATTTCGAGCTAAATCAGGACTAATGAAATCGCAAACATTGTCGTTAAGGCTAAAGATGCAATTGTATTCAAAATCTCACTAGCTTTGTTTTAACATTTCCTGTGGTATCACAAATTTATGTAATTCTATGAACCCTAATACATAATACATACAAAGACAAAAAATGCATCGGATATACAGATCGTTTATTTGCTCCCTAAGTAACCTAGATAGTGAAATTGTTTCAAAACACAACGAGGCACAGTCATTAAAGCCACACTGTCCTACGTGTAGCTACTTGCTCCCTCTATATAGAAAACAATGCCTAATCGGTGACCATTGGTCCCCCATGATCCTCTTTTTCTTATGTTGATTAAGAGCTGAGTTGATAAGATAACCACCAGTCCAGTGACCTTGCAGGGCGGTCTAATCCCTCCTATACACTAGTACAGATAAACTTTAAGTGTTTTTAATTGTGTTATGTTGTTGTTGTTGTTGTTTTTGTTGATCTTCTCCCAACTCGAAGGTTGATTGCGACATTTTTCCCAATCATCTCTGGTTTATGCCACCCTAGTAAACATTTGCAGTGTAATTTCACTCCGCGACTTAATGTCCCCCTCCCAGTAAGGTCGTGGTTTCCCTCTTGGTCTGCATGGTACCTTTTACTTTTCCTCCCAAGAAATCTTTGTTGTGGTTGTTTTTGTTGTTTTTGTTGTTTTTGTTTTTTGTTGTTTTACATTACCTCACAAGCTAGACCCCAGAGGACAGGTCTTCCAAGAAAGACAGCCTTAGCACCTCTGGCTAAAGCCTTGAGGACATCTGAACCAGTCCGTATTCCTCCGTCCATGTATACCTCAAGGTTTCGACCACGAACTGCTTCCACGACTTCAGCCAGAGCGTCAATCTAAGCGATCAGAATTATCAAAATCGAGGCATTTAAGCTCGTTGTACACGGAGCGTCAACTCGATTGCGTTTTTGTCTGCGCTAATATCAAATTGTGAATGCAATTTTCCCATCCCCCCCCCCCCCCACTTATAGATACTATCGCCTAACTTTACCCCGACCTATTTACTCTTTGATTTATCCAGGAGTAGCTCGCTAACACGACTAGACTTCTCACCTACAAGTCTCTCTCTAACTCTACCCCATCTTATCTGTCTGAACTCATTCATACCTACACACCCTCCCGTGCTCTCAGATCCCAAAACAAACATCTTCTCCAGGTTCCTCGTTTTAAGACCCAGTACTACGGCCGTAGCTCCTTCACCTTCAATGCTCCCACCCTCTGGAACTCTCTCCCGCTCGCCATTAGAACTGCACCTTCCATCCAGACCTTCAAGACTGCACTTAAGACCTACCTTTTTAAGAATTAATTATTATCATGCTTTGTTATCTATAATTTCAATTGAAATTGTATATGTTTTAAAACTTGTAATATATGAATAAAATCTTGAACCATTATTGTTGTTTCATTATTTAAGAATGAATTATATTTTTTATTTATCAAGTTGTTGTACTATTTTAGTTAAGATCTTGTCATAATTTTTGTTTGAGGGTAGTTCAATTGTAGATGCATGTAATTAATTAAGCTTGTAATACAATGTAAAGCGCATAGAGACATACCTTGTATAATGCGCTATATAAATATAATTTTATTATTATTATTATTAGACGGAATCGTAAGTTGACCGTGTGGATGCTCTCACTTGCACTCGGGAGTATCTGTGACCTTTCACGAGGATTGTTTGTTACAATCGAAAATGAAAATTAGATTTTGTACGGTTTAGATGCGGACGGCGGGTTGAGGTCGACTAGTGTTGGCGCAACTAATTCCGTAAGTTACGCTGGTCGATGGAAGGTCGTGTTAACTTAATCGTGGCAAGTTGGTCCGAGTAAGAGCGTGTGGACAACCACTGGTATAAGCGAAATATACATGAGGGATTTACTGCTGCAGGGATCAACATACGCCGACTAGCAATACCCCGTCTGAACATGGCTTATAGCACATTATATACCTCACTTAAGTAATCCAGCAATCTGATTGGTCGAAATTGCATTCATAAACTTTAACTGTTCCCGAAAATTCCCAGTAACCATGGTTAAAACAGTTCTAAAATCCCAATAACCATGGTTACCGGGAAAATAGTTCAGTCTCCATGGTTACCCCATAGGTTTACATGTTAAAAAATGGTCTGAGCGATCGAGGATACCGTACGTGTGCGAAGAATTGGTCGGTAATTTCAATACAATTGAATCTCGATCGATCTTACCGACAATTTTATCTTGCATTGTTGACATGAAGACGAAAATAAACTTCCAAAAACAAAAAAAAACATCTGCCGATAGATCTTGATCTAAGTTCGTGCCAATATGCATTGCAAAAGTAAAAGAAGGGCCCGTTTAATGGAGCAGCGGCGAAGCATCCACCACGCGAAGCCGTTTCAATCCATTTTAATGTATATATTAGAGAAAACTGCTAGATATGGTGACAGAGCGCGATGGCCGAGCGGTTTAAGGCGCTGATTTTAGCAACATCACCTTTTGTACGCAAGAGATCGAATCCCATCTTCGACAAAAGTTGTTTTATTTTTTATTTTTTATTTTTTAGTCTATTTTTTTCGGCATATAAAAGTATTAATGACTGCTTTAATAATCAAGAAATAGTTGTTTTTATACGCTCTCGGGAAGGTTACACTTGGGCTATTGCCCTCGGCACGCCTCGGGTAATAGCACAATTCTAACCTTCCCTTGAGCGTATAAAAACAACTATTTCTCTCAAAGCAGTCATTAATACTATACTATTATAATATATAATTAGCTAACATCACGTAATGTATGCAATTCGCATTCCGATTTATATTGAAACACAATTATTCTTAGAATTCTAGAATGTCTTCTTTTGTAAAATAACATTGTATTTTATAACAAATTTGCATCCTTTTAATAAAATAATAATGATAACGTTTTATTTACCCAGGGTAGCCACTTCAGTTATGAAACTGCTCTTCCAGCGGGTCCTGCATAACATAAAATGTATACCCTTCACCAATCTAATGAATATCTAAAAGATTGCTTGAATAGTTCAGTACTAGATTTTGGTAAGACCACATTGAGTGAGTCAGAATTGCGAGTGTTGAAACCATGTCTATCACAAAACATTTCAATTTCATTACGTAGTCTTACTGAAGCAGTACCATGTATACGTCTGAACATAAGCATATTAATAACATGATCTCTTCTAGTTTCAAAATATTGCCATTTCAAATCTTTAAATAGTTTAGAGACGCTGATTTCGCGTGAACCATAATGTTTCGACTCTATACGAGAAACTCTTTTCTGTATGCGTCGAATATAATCACGGTATTTTAATGAACAGTTTCCCCACACTGAGCATACATAATCAATACATGGTTGAATAGTTGCTTTATATAAAGTATTAAGCAAGGACGTGTAATAGCGTGATACTTAATCCTCATAATAAGAAAAAATTATATGCAAGGCTTTAACACATGTCTTGTTTGACATGTTCATGCCAGGTCAAATGACAGTCAATGTTGATACCTAGATATCTTGATGCAATATAAAGTATTAAGCAGGGACGTGTTTAGCGTGTAACTTAATCCTTGTAATAAGAAAAGTTTATATGCAAGGCTTTTACACACTTGTTTGGCATGTTTATGTTAGGTCAATGACAGTCAATATTGATACCTAGATGTCTTGATGTATTATAAAGTATTAATCAGGGACGTGTTTAGCGTTTTGTTTAATCCTCGTAATAAGAAAAGTTTATATGCAAGGCTTTTCACACTTGTTTGACATGTTTATGCCAGGCCAATTGACGGTCAATATTGACACCTAGATATTTCGTCTAATCAACCTGTTTTAGTTTAGTGCCATTTAAAAATACGTTTAGTTCATTTTGGTTGCAATTAGCTCTCGAGGATACAACCATAACATGAGTTTTATCAATACTAATCTTTAATCTATTATGTGTATACCACTTCTCTTATTCGTTGATGCAAAATCTGTAATTTAGACTTCATTCACAGTTTTACCAGTAGAATGAATTGCTACATCATGTGCGAAAATACTACATGAACCAGCATTTACACTTTGAATAATGTCATTGATATAAAGAATGAAGAGGGTGGGACCAAGTACCCCACTCTGAGGTATTCCGATCGTTACTTAATAATAATAATAATAAGAAGAATTGATTCTTATTGAGCGCTACTACAGACAAACTGATCAGAGCGCTATACAACAGAATATAAACATACAAAATAATAACAATTAAACAAGGAACAGTAAATAAGATATTATGAACAAAAAGAAAATTTAGCTACTTAAAATGTACATTATGGATTCAAGATGGAAAGAGTTTGGTTTTAAGTTTCTTTTTGAAAGTGTCTTCTGTACTACATAGGCGAAGGTGTTGTTTTGACAGTTTACCATTTAGGCCGACAGCCTGTTTTCTTCCACTTAAATAGCTTTAAAACCAGCGCAATTCTGTATCTTGTACACCATGATATTGTAGTTTTAAAAGTAACAATTCGTGAGATAGAGCATCAAAGGATTTAGATATATCAAAGAAACAGACAGCAACAACTTCACGAGTATTCAATGCTTCCAACCAATCATCTATTACTCTGTGTAGGCACGTAACAGTGGAGTGATCTTTCAAGAATGCTGATTGTTCAAGTGTTATAAGATCGTGCTGGAGTAAATACGAACTAAATTGCTTTAGAACCAGCTTCTCCTGAATCTTAGCTGAATGGGATACAACAGAAACTGGCCTATAGTAGTTGAAAAGACACTCGTATCTCCTTTTCCCTTATAGATAGGGGCAGGCGCGTACGCAGGGGGGAGGGTTTGGGGGGTTAAACCCCCCCCCCTTTGGTATTTTAATGTGTATAAACCCCCCCCCCCCTAAAAAACCCTAAAACCCCCCCCTTTGGGATTTTTTTTTTTTTTTTTTTTTTTTAATTATTATTATTTTTTTTTTTTTTTTTTTTTTAAATTCCCATGGATGACCTAAACAAGAGACCTCACCCCCCCCCCCCCCCAACGGAGCAACATGTCAAATTTTCAAATTTCGAGACAAAAAAAAAAAAAAAAAAATGTCCTCTTACCCCCCCCCCCCCCCCCCCCCCCCCCCGCTTATTCAGCGGTCGGCTGAGTCGTTGCGATTTTTTTGGGACCAAAAAAAAAAAAAAAAAAGTGTCCTCTTACCCCCCCCCCCCCCCCCCCCCCCCGCTTATTCAGCGGTCGGCTGAGTCGTTGCGATTTTTTTGGGACCAAAAAAAAAAAAAAAAAAGTGTCCTCTTACCCCCCCCCCCCCCCCCCCCCCCCCCCCCCCCCCCCGCTTATTCAGCGGCTGGCTGAGTCGTTGCGAAATTTTCGGCCCGATTTATAAATGTTAAAACCCCCCCCTTGAAAAAATCCTGCGTACGCGCCTGGATAGGGGTGACACGTGCATATTTCCAGTCGGTAAAAACAAATCCATTCTTTAATAAATAGTTGAAAATAGTAGTTAGTTTTTTTGATAAAAACGGTGTAAAAATATTTACAAATTTGGTGTCTATATCTAATATATCTAAATTGCTTTTTGTTGGTAATTTTTGTCCTGCCAGTGTCACAAATACGGTATAAAAATATGTTCATCTGACCGTTATTTATTGCCCAAAACCCCTGAGCTTCCGGGGGCTCCGCCCCCTGGACCACACACCAATTCGTGACCTGCCAGTGTCACAAATAATGTATAAAATTATGCTCATCCGACGATTGTTTGATGTATAAAACCCCTTCTGATGGCTCCGCCCTAGAAAAAACCGTGTAAAAATACGTTAATTTTACCTTTTTAGGGAGATAGCCCCCCCCCCCCCTGGCGTTCAAGGGGGTGCGGTTTTTCGAAATGTCGAAGGCCAAACAAAAAAAAAAGTGCTCAATACCATTTTTGAGGGGTTGATCATTGATGAATTGTCTTTTCATAAAAAAACTTACTGGAGCTGGTACTCCATCGAGCTGCCGCCCTCCGTGTGCCGATACCATGATGGCATCAACACCAGCATCGGCTGCCTCTTTCGCTGCCCTGGCTGCAAAAAGAAAGAAATTATAATCATGTAATTACCCACTCACATCAATGAGACAGGCAACATATACTACAAGCATTATCAAAATGTCATGATCGGTTATCGAACGGTATGGTTTCGGGAGCTGGAGGTGTGACTGAGTTATGATATTGTTTCATGAGTTTTTATTGGCGAGACAACATTGACAACGAAATATGGCTTTGATTGGTATATAGATCCCTCGATCAGTGGTGCATCAGAAGGACGGAGGGGTGTCACTGCAAAGCCAAGAATGGTTACATTGTCACTGTAACAAATGTTGACATGCCATGACGCGCACAGCTTTCCACCCTCTTTCTATGAATACCCAGTCATTTACAACAGAATTGTACCACTATATTACGTAGTATCTGGTTAAAGGTAATGTTTCGTTGGATCATTACTGTTAAATTTCACTTTATAATGGAAATAATAATAATAAGCGCCGGGAGGGTCAAATCTGACTGACATGTGCGCTATACAAGAACCCATTATTATTATTATTATTTTGTATAAAGTGCTTAAAGCCCATCTGCACTAGTTTGGCCATGAGGGATTAGACCTCCCTGCATGGTAACTGACAGGTGGTTTTTCTCCTCAAAAAAGCTCTCAATTGACATAACAAAAAGGGGATCATGGGGGCTAACGGGTACCGCTTAGGCGTTGTTTTATATATAAAGGGCACAAGTAGCTACATTTAGTACAGTCGGGCTTTAATACAATGTTTCTAAGCGCTTAATCCGTTCCCGTGATTCATCTGCTATCACCCAAATCACATTGTACAGAGGTTAATCTTGTCCTTGATTTAAGTACCTGTCAGAATTCCCTTGCATACTACTGGCAGGGACGTTTCTCCTCTGACCCACCTAACATCATCCCACGTAAGCTTCGAGTTGAACTGAGATGAATAATATGTTATATCCAAGCCTCCGTTTTTCTTTGCTTCTATTTGTCCCGGTAAATCTATTTCCAAATTAGGGTATCTGCAATTGAGATTTAAATACATGTACATGAACGTTATTATCATCATGAAGGCAGAGGATTTGTTGTACTCTTTGACTTTATTTGTTCATCAGAGAATCTATCGCCATACTGCGAATATAAATAAGGCCAACATGGACAATCTTTCTCCAGCTATACTGTCACGTGGAAGTATGCACAAACCTCGTGTGTATTTATTTGGTCATATCTTTCACACCAAGTCACGAAACATAATAATATAATACGCACGTAAATATCTTTTTTTTTAATTAATAGAGTAAAGGATTTAGAGAAAGAGTATTTATTTCATAACCAAGAAAAACAGTAATGCAGCATAAGTCACATACATAAAAATCCAAACATATATACCAGATATGGCCTGGGACAATGAATTCACCAAATCAGTGTGTAACGGATACACATACAACTTTTACAAGGAAGATATATTGAAATGTACAAGGTATAAATTAACATTTCAGAAAATTCTATAAAAATGAAAGCGATAAAGATTAAGATGGTGGTTTTGAACATGGAAGAATGTGGTATGTAACGTGAAGCATAATATGGGCATGACATATTTATCGATAAATGATATCATTTTTACAAAAAGATCTTAGTCATCTTACCTAAGCAGTTTGTCGTTACCAAACTTCTCCTGGAATTTATCTATGTTCCAACCAGTTACCGGAGAATCCACAGTAACTACGATGGCACTGTACCCAGCCTTTTCGGCCTGCTTGATTAGGCTTCTAGTCAGTTCTCGATCATTGAAGATATAAATCTGCATCCAGCGAACCCCGGTTGGTACCGCGGTTGAGACTTCGCCCACGTGTGTGTTTGAAAAGCAGCTCTGAACCATCACTGTGCCAGCAGCCGATGTACCTAATATGCAACATAAAGGTCTATATCGGGCAATCTAAGGTGCTTAAGGAAACAAAACAGTCCTAGAAAAGGGACGAATAGTATTAAGGCACAATTTTGTTGTATCCATGGGCGTCAATCCTTACGTAATACCTATTATTCGGGGGATGAATGAATAGATCACCCCCCCCCCCACCCCTGAACAGTAGGTATCAATTACAGATCTACGCCCATGGTCGTATCCCTCTCGTATCTCTTCGTGTGTTTTCCCCCTAAATTTATTCGTACCTTTTGGAGTTCTTGTCTCAGCCTTTTGTATATAGGCCTTATACACTACTTCTACATGAATCATTCACTTTTACTTTATCTTTGTGTTTTTCCTTCTTCTACTTTACCGTTTCCTTTCTGTATTATGTTCTTTTTTTCTTCCTCTCTTCCATCGTCTGGTGTTGTTTTTTTTTCTTTCTTGTTTATTCCTTATTTCTTCCTTTCTTTCTTTTGCTCAACCTGTTCTAAGACATACCTTTAGCAGTCCCTATCTCAGCCTCTTTGTGAGCAAAGCGGTGTAATGCAGAGGGCGCCACTCCGATGGGTGAACTGATTGGCATACCAAGCAAGGTCGTCGACAGACAAACCGAAGACACATCCACTAACACGCGAGGACGAAACCTATATCTTCAGGGTTTATAAAGAGTTGAACAGTCCAGAAAAAAGATAAAAAGTTTCAGAAGGAGTCGAACAAACGAAAGAGAAATGACTTTTAAAAAGACAAACCTGTATGGTGCCAGCTTAACATTAACATGACATTTAAGAAGTAGTTTCAGAATGGCAAATGGAAATCATGTCAATGAACAAGTTCCAAATAACTTAGAAGAAATTAACTTAGGAGCATTGTGAATACCTTATTGAATTGCCTATAGAGTCCAATAATTAAACTGTATGAATATATAAGTTGTTACTTAAGCTCAATGTACAAGAGGCAAGTACCTCTATTGGTTTACCAGTTCGTATAATTCGTGAGTTTGCAGTTGAACTGAGAACACCATTGACCAATATATTCAATTCGGCTTTTGAACTATGAATTTCTCCTTAAAATGTGGAAAAAGGGAAGAGATTTTCCTGTGCCAAAGTCTAATCCACCTACAATATTAATGCGTTAAGACCAATTGCATTAACTTTATACTTTGCGAAGATGGCAGAATCGTTTATTGCAAAATGACCGTGGGTGGATATTTCTGACAATAGATCGAAATCAATTTGGAAAAAGAAGAAACATGTCTATATGTCACTATTTGATTGGATTTCTACATGCTTTGGTTAGAAATGCTGACAACCTTAGTCAATATAAACAATTTTATACCTCACTTAAGAATCCAGCCATCTGATTGGTCGAAATTACAGTCATGGTTTTAACTATTCCTGTAAAATTCCCGGTAAAATTCCAGTTACCGGGAAGATATTTCAGTCTTGGTGAAATACCCATAGGTTCACATGTTAAAAACTGGCTTAAGCGATCGGGGATACCGTACGTGTGCGAAGAATTGGTCGGTATTTTTAATACGGCAATCTCGAGCGTACTAAATTCCAAACAAGGCAAAAATGGCTGAAGAAACTCTCCAAAGATTTCAACTTCTTGATGATGATCAAATGCAAGACTTGCTGACAGCAAGAACACAAAAAGGGTACGTGAAATTCTCCATATTTTTTTTTCAAAATAGATCTGGTAGGCCTAGATTCTAGTAGTAGGCCTAGTGCTAAAATCCTTCCCGTAGAGATTGCACACATCCCTATGCATTGGCCATTGCGCACTCATACTAAATTGGTCGATGTTTTAATTACCAGAGATTCAAACTAATATTGCTCGTGATCCTGAAGGTGATACTCAATAAGTGAGGTGTCATATGAAAGCGCAGGTTTTACTCCATATTCCCCACAGAGCCGGCTCGACCCCAAAATTGTAAAAATATTCTGCTTAGACTAGAATCTTGATCAAGTCTACTCTCAAAGATACACTCATAAAAAACAACCGTGCAAATAAACTAGAGAAAGGCCGAGGTGGTGTCATAAGTTGATTTTTTTTTCGGCATATAAAAGTATTAATGACTGCTTTAATATTCGAGAAATATACGCTCTCGGGAAGGTTACGATTGGGATGTTGCCCTCGGCACGCTCGGGCAATAGCACAATTGTCACCTTCCCTTGAGCGTATAAAAACAACTATTTCTCTCAAAGCAGTCATTAATACTATAAAATTCAGACTGACTCTTCGAAGGCATTAGAACGAATAAACCATAGCGTACTTTACACTGATTTAATTCGAATTTCATTTTTGACCTTGTGTAATTTCATCAGTAGTGGACTTCCTTAAAGGTACTATGTCCCATTTGCAGGCCAAAAAATGAAAAGGTTACATCCACTGGCATTTAAAACATAATACTAATTTAGAACTTCCCTAAAAAAGGTGGCTTGAAAATGTCTTTAAGTGGGAAAATAGCGACTACTAATGGTCGAATCGACTTAGGTGTTACCGTTGTTGTTGTTGTTGTTGGTGTTTAGTCTTAAAGGCGTGTGTCATTCATTTATGAATATTTACCAAGTCAGTAAGTAATAGTCTGATTTTCAGACCATTTTACCGGAAAAGTCGTACGTTATGTGCTGCGCAAGATTCAATCAGTTTAATTTTGGCCATTACAAGAAGTGGGTTATTGATGTAGAAAAATGCTCATGTACCCTTCACAGCCAATTTTATGTATTTTATTACCAAATAAGAAAAAAAAGCCAGTCAGTCACTCAATACTGCCTGACAGTGAATTCTAGCAAGTAAACGGGTTTCTTGCATAATTTAAATATTAGGACACTGCTAACGTTTTAAATTCAGGACATACATGACATATTCATAATTCCTGCAAAGTTCTACATAATTTGATGATGGATGCAAAAGGGGCATAATGTCTTTAACAACCGTTTAACAGGCGCGGATCCAGGATTTTCCAATAGGGGGGGGGGCCGGAAATTCGAAAATCGCGCTCCGATTTTTGCACTCTCGCAAACAATGCCTCCTGTTCATCCAGGCGTGAACACATACTCTTTCATAAGATGTAAAATAATTTACTGTTCATAGATGATTTTTAAAATAATAAGCAATTTTCTAGGTGTAAACTTTTTTTTGACTCACACGGTAGTTTAAGCTTCTAACAACCACTCCCGTGGACCTTTTATTATTTACACAATGTCTTGTTGTCTGCTGCCTCGAGATCACTGAAGCGAAGAAAGGTAACAGTGTATAGCAAGAATCCCTATTCAGTGAAGGATTCATCTTTTTTATGCAGATGCTTCTTCTACCATTCTTGACCAGAAGTGCGTTTCAAACTCAATGATGTGGGCATCATCCCATTGAATGTTGTGTCCAGTGTTAAGGGTTTGTTTTGCTATTTGCTGCCTAATCTGAGGGCTATGTTGTGCTCTTTAAAAAGATGACACAATAGTGGCAGCGCAATTTAAATATCAAGGGATGTATTAGAGTTTATTTCTAAAATGAAATGAAAGGGCTATTTAACTTTCAAGAGGGATAACAATTCTAATCCATCCCTTGAAATTTAAATTGCACTGCCCCCATTCAATATGCTATTTTCAAAGAGCACAAAAAGGCTTCAGATTGAAGATTACATCTCATAAAATTGTCTATAAGAGAGAAAGAGAGCCTTATTTCTGAAATGAAAGGGCTATTTGACTTTCAAGAGCGCTAAAAAACTCTAATCCATCCCTTGAAATTTAAATTGCACTGCCCCCATTCAGTGTGCTATTTTCAAAGAGCACAAAAAAGTCTTCAGATTGAAGATTCCATCTCATAAAATTGTCTATAAGAGAGAAAGAGAGTTTATTTCGAGAGAAAAAAATGAAATGAAAGGCTATTTGACAAGAGCCCTTTCATTTCAATTTAGAAATAACCTCAGTATCACAAGGTGCCTCTTTTTACGTTTGAAAAGTGACATTTTCCTTTTTAAGCAGTTCCCCTTCCCCTTCTAATTCGTGCTTATTCCGCCTCTGATATGTGCCTCTTTTATTTTGACACGTGTCCCCTTTTTGCCCCTTTTCCCTTTTTTCATAACATCCCCTTCCCCTTTTCAAAAAACTCATTTTTATCACTGATAAATGCCCCTATTAAAATCTGATAGGTGCCCCTTTTCCTTCGACTGATGCCCCTTTTCCTTTTTCATCTCTGGTGAGTGCCCTTTATCAGGTTCGAGGTTTATTATGACATGTGCCCCTTTTCTTTTCTAATAAGTGTCCTTTTTCTTTTTGAAAAATACACCTTTTCCTTTTTCCATAACACGCCCCTACACTGTAAAAAAATAATAGTCGAAAAAACTCAATAAAATTGAGGAAAAGAATTGCCTTATTTTTATTAAGTAAATATTACCTACGGCATCTTAAGTAGAATTTACTTATTTTGCTGAATAAATTTTTACTCAGTTAAATCGAGTTACATTAACGTAAATAATTTAAGTATTGTAATCATTTTAGATAAATAAAAAAAAAGCTATGATAGAATTACATATTGCACGATTTGGTATCCATCTAATCTAACAAGTAACATCCACTACTTCTATTTAAGATTAATCACTAATCACTAACACTACTTCTATTTAAGATTAAGATTCGACACATATTGAAAGGCTCCAAATGTTATATATGCTTGATCGTAGCATCTTAAAAGGAAAATTGGTTGACAATTTCCTGAAATATCAAGTTTTGATTTGTTTTGAACTGGGTAACAATTAAAAATTGTCGTCTTTGCTTAGCCATGTTAAATGAATTAGTAAATGTTTTAAAGTCCTTAAATTTTCATTCAACCACAAAAAAAGAATTGTTTTATTTAAAAAAGAGTTTAATTTGGTCTTAATGAATATCATAAATTATGTAAATATTTCTATTACGCACTGCATCGGTCCTTACTTTAAAAAGATAAGAATAATCAACATAAATTGTTTGAGTAATACGTATAATTTCTGATTTTGAGTTAAAATTACTAAATTAATACAAGCTGAAATTACTTAAAGTTCTTATGTATTTGATTTACTTAAATATTCCACGTATGTTCTACTAAATTGAAGTTTGAGTTAGCAAGACTTAAATTTAGTGCGTAAGTGGCAAAACTAATGTTTTCAAGTAAATTCTACATGGAAAAAATACGTAAAAATTACCAATGAACAAATTATTTTTACAGTATATAGAGCGATTTAGAGCAACTTTTATATTTATTTCCCCCCAAAGCTCGCTCGCATTTATAATTGGTATAATATGAAATGTATTTTCAGTCTTTCACGATTAAATTGTGCTAAAACCCCATTTGTTGTTGTTTTTCTCATCATAAAACTTTTCGCCCTGCGACGTCACAAATCTTAAAATTGTCTTAATATTCAGACCATCACACCCAACTGAAAGGTATGATTCTTAAACAGTATATTCAGGCGCAGATCCAGCATTTTTCCAATAGGGGGGGGAGGGGGGCCGGAAATTTGAAAATCGCGCAGACCTTTATTTCATCTGAAACAATATTTTTTCTTCTGGGGGATCCACAAACTACAAGCA
>JAVYIG010015908.1:0-33610 GCA_035222895.1 Strongylocentrotus droebachiensis | reverse complement strand
CACCCTTGTTTTTGTTTTGGTCTCGAAATTTGAAAATTTGACATATTGTTCCGTTGGGGGGGGGGGGGTAAGGTTACCTTTTTTAGGTCAGCCATTGGAAGAATTTAAAGAAAAAAATAATAAAGGGGGGGGGGGTCCCAAAAACATACACATACAAAAAACTCAAGGGGGGGGGGGGGGCTAACCCAAACCCCCCCCCTGCGTACGCGCCTGCCTAACGAGGGGCTCTTCACCATATTAATACAACCTTACTAAGCCTACTTGCCAAAGTACTATAGCCTATGTAATTAGTTGACAACTAGTTTTAATTAGTAAAGTTGTATAAATATAAGCCCTGATCTTAAAAAGGGGGGAACTTTGTGGTGATATACATGTACTTCCATGTTTATTTTCTACGGATTCAGGGAGCCTTTTACTATTGGATGAGATACGACTGCGGGTCCAGAAGCTCCATGTTTTATCTTGCCCTTGCGTATATATTGTGACCAATTATTATGCAAATTAACCTTGTGCATGACGTGTACACAAAACGGAAGTTCTAAGAAACCTAGATGTAAAGTACGGAATGGTCATTAAACATGAACATGACTTGTACCATTTACAGAATATCTGCGTCATTTTGCAAGAACCGCGAATACAACGGAGATATAATTTAGGGTAATTGGATTACAATAACACCGCGATAGACATATTTCAGAGTGCCAATTTTGAAAAATGAGAACTACTTTGAGCTCCCCTCCTACCAGCCTTCTTATTGAGAGTGTTCTAGCTAATTTCGTGTTACAATGTAAATCTTCCTGGTTTTGAGATCAGTTGTTCGCGATTGATGGACATTTTGGAAGCCATGTACGTATAGAGTAAACACATCCGCTGGGAAAACCCAGTAGACGGCCAGTCCCAAATGAAGGAGATATTGATAAATAATTATCAATGATTAAAATACGAGATCAATATTATTTTATCAAAATTTGTATAATTTATTACTTACCTCGACTGAAAGAATAAATCTTTCTTTGTGCAAACTTGTGAAGTATGCAATTGCTCGGTAGGGTCGACAATTTTTCCTGATACATGTAGGCCTTTGTTAGTGGTTAGCTCATGTAATGTAAAAGTGATTGTACTTACAATTACGGAAGTGTATGTATGAGGACTTTGGCCCCTCACATACCTTCGAGAACAAATTTCATCATTTGGGGGAATAGAAATGTTAGTTTCTGAACCAAACAAACCGAGTAAAAAAGGGCAATTTCTGAAAGTCCGACGCAGTTTTAGTTTTATTAGATCAAATTAAAAACGGGCATATGATTTTGAATTCCCTTAATTATGGTGGATATGTATTAATTAATTAAACTACTTGTTTTGGCACAATATCTAATACTATCTTATGATAAATCAATTACTGTGGCATTATTGCATAGGCTGTGAAGCGTTATTGAAGGTGCAGAAGCTAAGCAGGCTCGATTCTGGAATACATTTTTCGAGGTTGTGGGTGGGGGAGGGGGCTCCGATGAGCTTCTGTTGCATCCAAGGCCGTCGATTTTCTTCCCGTTTTATTTTTTTTGGGGGGAGGAGGGGGGGGGGGGGGTGGGCGGGGGACCAGGGGAACGCAACAGTCAAGCGACCATAAACGTATTGATAGCGACTAAATGGGGAAGAACAACTTTGCATTTTTACGACGCCTATGACAAACATTTCTTTGGTGAGGATTGAGCATAGCGCCGAGCAAGAACCTTTACATTCTGAATTGTTAGAACACTTTTGACCACACATGCCGCTTCAAATCCCTTTCTTCTTTCTCTCAGCGAGGTAAGGCAACCTTAAATAATAAATTTCGATACTCTTTAGAGATTTCTAAAGAGACTATTACGGAGAAAGCACACTGGTATAGTTGACCCCATTCCCCTCCCAATATCCACATAATTTCCCAGGATGACATTCAAGCTTTAGATTCCACTGAGAAAATATTGCTCAACTATCAGCATCTCTGTGTTTATTAGTGTGTTAGGCCCCAATGAAATTTGTATTTTACATAATCAAAACGTGGCCCTGTGCATTGCCCTCCATTGCCCATACATAATACGGCATCACAAGACTAATAATGCCGTGCTTAACAGGTTCGTGTGAGCGAAGTGACCGAGCTAGAAGGTTTTTAACTGTGGAATAATGAAAATATGCATTCTTCAGCATCCTATACAGCCAAATGACTGCATATACAAAACAAAATGTGGTGTGTTTGAGGAAAAATTGTGTGTGTGTGTGTGTGGGGGGGGGGGGGGGGTCCAGTCCACCCCCATCTCTGAGACCCATGTCTTAAGTGGAAAATTTACGTGATTGAAAAGTGAGAATATCAGAAATACTAAGTTACAATTATGAGGCCCACACCAAATCAACAACACACTAACAAGAACCGAATAACTGAAACCAAAATAAAAATGATATACTGTATGTTAATATTTTGAATAAAATGTTTATTTTCCTAAAATGTTCTACGATTAATACAAAGTAAAACATCTTTGGATATTTTATTTATACGAGCCTATAGATATCAAATTTAAATGTCAACTTCATTAAACATTTGCATTTTATGTGATGCTTTGTATTTAGGTTTAAGTTCCCCAAAGAAGGAACATGTCGGTCGGAGTCTAGGAAATACTTTATACTAAATCCACCATCACATAAACTTTCAAGGAATCAACTCAATGTTATGTCCTTATTCATTGCTCCTAGAAAATGACATATAAACAAAACAGATATAGTAATGCGATCCCGTTCTATAGTGGTGAAACAAGACATCACCATCATTCAAAATATGTCCTAATCGTAAGGCAAGATACAAATAGAATATATACTCCAGTTGAAAAGAAAATATTCATTATAATGTCAATGTACTTTTATAGGAGTTTTTAAATTATTTTATGACATACATCATGAAAAAAAAAGAAGAAAAAAAAAAGAAAGATACTTACTGTCTATACTAGTAAAGAAAGAGAAATACCCAAACAGAAGTTAACATAATCACCGGTTTTAGACACATCGTCTAGTCAAAGGAAATGTGCACTATATTCATTGCCCTTTTGAAGCACGTGACAAAACAAAATGGTGAAAATATTGCCACAGGCCTTCTCCGACCTACAGGTGCCCTCTTTGCAGAACTTGAATATAAACATTAACCTGAATACAAAGCATAGAATAACCAGGCGCGGATCTACGGGGGGTGTTTAGGGGGTTCAAACCCCCCCCCCTTGGGCGGCCCAAAAAAAAAAAAAAAAAAAAAAAAAAAAAGGAAAAAAAAAAAAAAAAAAGAAAGAAACTGTAGAGAGAAACCCCTTTCAAGTGCAAATATTGTGAGAAGATATTCAACTCATCTGGTAACTTAACCAAACACATGATAACTCTGGATATAACTGTGTATTAAACTGTACTTGATTTAAAAAGACGTTATCATGCACTGCTTTTTATGGTCTCCATTGTGTTAATAGATGCCAGGAAAACATCATTTACGGGGTTCAAATAAACACCCCCAAAAATAATCGGATCGCCGCTTCGCGGCTCGTGGACGATGCTCCGCATCGTCATTATTTTGGTCAAAACCCCCCCCCTTAGCAAAAAGCTAGATCCGCCCCTGATAACTCATGCTAGAGTTCAAGGAAAAGGAGTTATACCAAATACACCAGCATAAAAATATCACTTTTGAACGTATTTTTACGGTTATAGATGCTCATGAATAAAATGGATACGAGAACAAAAAGAAGAAGGAGAAGATGAAAAAGAAGAAGAAGATGATAAAAATCAAGAAGAAAATGATGATAAAAAATAGAGGAGAAGATGCAGAAGAAGCTGAATATTCAAGTAACAATCAACGTATTGATAACGTGCCCCTCCCCCGTAGCTACGACACCGATCATCATTATTATAATAGTTCAATAAACAAGGGTAAACTTTGTTTCAAAATGAAGAAAGATAAACAAATATATACGACTATAAACGCATGCTTGCTGCTTGTAACTCCTGACGACGGATAGTCAACCTGTTCGAAATGTCGAGCCACTCATCCTCTCCAAGCGCTATAGTTCTCCTTAGAACTATAAGCTAAGAAAGATAACAACCAGTCCTTTTCAGGACTTCACAAACAGTCCCTTTTCAGGACTACACACCCCCCAAGAAAGATTACCGAGTCAGAGTCCTTTTCAGGAGTCCTCAATCCTCTCTCTCACTCTCTCTCTCTCGCACATGGTGCACCCGCAAGCCTACTGTATAATGCATGCTTGCTGTACAAAAAAATAGTTTAAAAGTCAGTTTAAAAATTCACTTAACTGTATTGAGAACAAATGATTTAAAAATCAAAAGTTTGATAACATGGCAGAATAAGAATAGATTTGTGGGCCTTTCGACATTTTGATTGCTAAAATTCTACCATTATATTTTTCATTTCATGGAGAATTATCCCCAACCCTTCCATTTGGCCTTAAACAAACTTTGGAAAATGAGTAAGACCCATTCACATAGTGACCTTCCTTCAGCTTTTTGTTTTCCTTTTCAAAATAGCGAAGTACATTCTGGTATATTGTTCCGCCGTGCCTACCTGGCTTTAGTTCTGGTAGAAGAATTTTGATCAAAAATTGAAACAAATTTAAGTTTGGGCCTTCTATTGGATATTGGGGCCATTAGATTATATGATTTGAATGGGCGCATTATGGAAGCTCAGTAAAGTACCGAATAGGACATTATGCTCTATGACGAAACCCCCTTTTCCTAGGTTTCTGTTCTCTTAATTAAAAAAAACAAAACATTTCATCTCTCATTGGAAGTGTAATTTGTAGAAAATATCACTATTCGCATCCTCATACTTTGCATGAAAGGGTAGCCTGCCCCCAACTCATCAAATTCCAATGGAGATGAATCAACGGAATACGGTAATCAACTCCTCGATTCTTCTGCGACACACGGGACAAAGGCCGTCCCCCGTTGTGCGAACTGCTCTTGCGCATGTCTCACACGTAAAAAAGTGGCGACAGGGAAGAAAGACGCAGTTCTGCCTCTGATCTAGACAAAGGGTGCATAGATTTTCGTCAGTATTAGGTGTACGGCTACTGCCAGTCGGTTTTTCTTTTAAGGTATCCAACTTTTGATCGATGTTGGTTAAAACAACGAGGAATACAAAAGCGATAAAGAATCCAATGATAAGAAAAATTACAATTATTTTCCATTGAGAGTTCAGTGAACTTTCCATATTCTTGATTCGCTCATACAAGTCACCCAAGTCAGAGTCTATGTAAAATGGCAGGGCAAGTTTCATCGGCGTCCCACCATGAAAATGCCCAGTAGAAAGGATAAAGAAACCATGACAGCGGAGTCAGAACAAGAATGACAACGCACTGGCCTAAGAAATAAAGTATACACGTGATTTAGATAGAGCATATATGTCAGCAATCCAAATAAATTTGCGAGACCATCTGTAGGACGTTGTAGGTCAGCCCAGCAAAGATCACCGACTTGACTTCAAAGGCCCCTGTTCGCTGGAGGCACATCCCGATCTAGAAATCCAAGGATTCTTTCCAGTGTTGCAGTCAAACGATTAACAGTTGTCTCCATTTTGGCGTCTTGATCTCAATAATTCGTTGCTCCGTTGCGATGTAAAACGGTGGTAGCTCACCGATGGATTTATCTGTAAGTAGAATAAATTGATATTGAAAACCAATATTTCGGTTCAGAATACACTACGAAGAAGGAGAAGTATCACTTTTTACACAAATTAACTGGTGAAAATCTGATGCATGATAATCGTTACTCAGGGAGTCTAGTCTAGTCCTCTCGTAGATCCATTATTATTTTACACCTATTTAATACTTAATAGACTTGACTACCAGGATGTTCATCTAAATGTGGATAAAATATTACTTTAACTGGAAGTATACTAACACACATACTACTTAAGTGATCGTGATCAATAATCGTTTCCTGCATGCTCATGAATATACATTCATGTTTGAACCAATCTGTATATATTATTCCTAACTACTGATATTGCTGATGATTATGACAATCATATCGAATAACCTAGTTAAATATATATATATGCAAACCATGTACCTCTGAAGTGCTAAACGTGACAACAGATATGATGAGCTTTGGTATACATGTTCTTCGTTATTTATACTCTAGTCCATTATCAGGATTGAATTTTCATTAAAAGTAATTATGGGAGGGTTTCTTTTGGGATTTAAAAGGGCATGTACCGTACACTAGAGAATCTTGTGGAATGCCCCAATTAATTGTTGGTAATGAGACCAGCCATAATACTGTAACGGACCAGCCCGTTACAGGTAGTTATCTTGCAGAAAACGTAGAGGGCAGTAAGCTTTTGAGGCGTAAGGGCTCAGAGCGCGATTACGGACGCACCATGCGTAAAGCAGCTCTCAGCTAGAGCGTCTCAGATGCTATAAATAGCGGTATTGAGCGAATATTTCGTCACTTCGACGCTGGCTCTCGTCTTAGTCAGATATCGAACTCTCCGCTTTGCTCCAACTGAGCTAAACTAAGGAAAAGGACTGGAAGCGAGAAATAGAGTTCCTACAAAAGGCAATCCCTGCCTTTACTACTTGTTGAGATTAATCCATGTAATTGGTGTCGGTGTTAACTATGATAACGTGTTGGAGAAGTTGACTTATGTTTGTATTAATAAAGTATACAGTTAAACAATCCATCGTTTCATAACGTGTAATTAGTTGAGTCTCCATAGACTGATGTAATATAACACTCTCATAGAGAATACACATCCACCTATCCAAAACACCTCTCATCTCCACACCCATATACTTTGGGAAAACGGAGCCACGTCTGGGCCTCTAAACTACAAGCCAATAGAAACCGCTCGCATTATTCAGGATGGCAAATTCTTCGTCAGATGACGGTGATAGAGGCAAGGGACAGGCCAGCCCTCCAGCATCCAGGACCCGTTCTGGGATGGAGGGCCGTAACGATACCCCCACAAGGGGCTCTTCTCCATATTAATACAACCTTACTAAACCTATAGTTGTCAAGATACTATAGCATTCGTAATTAGTTGATAACTAGCTTAAATTAGTAAGGTTGGGCCCTGATCCTTAAAAGAACTCTGTCGTGATATACACGTACTTCCATGTGTATTTATTTTGATTCATTAGCTTCTGGCTATAGTTGATGAGATACGACTATGGGTCCAATAGCTCCATGTTTTAACTTGCTCTAGTATATATATTTATACCGCTCTAGCTGTACACGGAAGTGTATTTTGTTTTACATTATACATCTTCCTGGTTTCGTGATAATTTGCTTGCGAATTATGGGCATTTTAAAAGCCATGTACGTAAAGAGTTAACACGCCCACTGGGAAAACCCAGTTGTCTGATAAAGGCCGACAGTAGATATAGATAAAATTATTATCAATAATTAAAAGAACGAGATCAATGTCCATTAAGATTTGCCTCATTTGTATGGTATATTTGAAGTACACGATTTTCAAAAGGAAAATGACGAGCTGAAATGTTTTTCGTAAAACCTAATTTCGAAGCTTAGTGATAGTGATAGGATCTGTGTCAGTAAGGAAGATGTTTAAAAAGTACTAGGAAGGGTAAAATTATGTAAGGAACCTGGTCCGGATGCAATTAGTAATAGCCTAGGTACTTATAGTTTAGAACCAACAGTAATTATCCCCATTGTTGAGCAATATTTTTCAAATCTGTTTTGACACTGGAGATATCTCTATACTGTGGCAAACATCTACAATAATTATACCCATTCCTAAAGGAAACAAAGTTCAGGAACCCAACGAATTCTGTCCCGTTGCATCTACTATCATGAAATGCTTTGAAAGGTCATTTCTCACTTAATTGTTAAAAGAGACGGGTGATTTGTTGGATCCATATCAGTTTGCGTACCGTTCGTAGAGAAGTGTTGAAGATGCTACCCTTGTTTATCTCCATAGGGTACATTAACACCTTGATCACGCTAAGTCTTACATCAAACCACTTTTTGTAGATTTTTCGAATGCATTCAATACAATCACACCTCATTGTTTAGTACACATGCTGGTAGAGATGAATGTAGACCCTAGACTTATCCTCTGTATCTAAAATATCCTTAGTTCTAGAATCCAATTAGTCAATGCTGGAAATCACCAGTCTCAACAAAATAATAGGCGATCCACAGGGTTGTGTGTTATCACCCGTACTTTTTCGTTATATACTAGTGAATGCACAAGCACGAAACCTTCTTGCAGTATATTAAAGTACGCTGATGATACTGTGATAACGGGCTACTTGTTTACGACTAATGGTTACGTTTCTCAAGTAGATCAGTTTGTTAATTATCTGTCATTATCTGTCCTTGAATACGAGTAAAACCAAGGAACTTGTCATTGATATCCGGAGGGGTGATACACATCATCGTCACGCAGTGGCGTACGCAGGGCCCAAAATTTCGCAACGACTCAACCAGCCGCTGAATAAGCGGGGGGGGGGGGGGGGTAAGAAATTTGAAAAAATTACATTTTGTTCCGTTTGGGGGGGGGGGTGTAAGGTCACCTTTTTTAGGTCAGCCATTGGGATAATTTTTTTTTTTTGTTTTTTTTTGGGGGGGGGGTTTCCCCAAAAACATACACAAAACGTACACATAAAAAAAAACTCAAGGGTGGGTTAAACCCCAAACCCCCCCCCCCCCTGCGTACTCGCCTGCCGTCACGAACCTCTGCGTATCCATAGTGCTGTTATTGAGCAAGTACATGAGTACAGATATTTGGAAACCGTTTTAGATGATAGATTGTGCTGGAAAGATAATTGTCAAGTCATTCAAAAGAAAACGAACCAGACAATGTTCTTCCTCAGGAAACTCAAAAGTTCCATGTTGATAACACAATGCTAACCCTTTTCTACCAATCAATAATTCAGAGCGTATCAGCATTCAATCTCATTTGCACATTGTGGAAGTCTGTCAAATAGAACTGATGGGGAGATTTGATCGCAACCGGAAAACTGCACAGAAAGGGCTTAGAATTAGTCACGGTTCAAGACTTCTACGACAAACGTCTGTTCACGAAAGTTCAGAACATAATGGTAGACAGTACCCACCCACTCAATGATTGTTTTAAGTGCAATCGTTTTGGAATACGTTTATGTCCCCCCCCCCCCCGTGCACGTCAGACAGTCTTTTATTCCCAATTCGATACAAACGTACCACAGTGTAATGCATTGCGTATATTAAATAAATAATCAAATGCATGTAGGCAAATATATACAAATTGTAAAACATTAGTGTGATTCGTTTTATGTTGTATGTGCATTATACTTTTACAATTATTGTACCTTGTAACAAAGTCAATGGAAACATAATTTCAATGTAATTACCATGGATTAATAAAAATGAAATGAAATAATGTATTACTCACCACGACTAGAAGAATAAATCGTTCTTTCTACAAACTTTGGAGGTATGCAATGACTCTGTTGGGTCGACTATTTCCCTCAGGCCTGTATTAGCGGTTAGTTTATGTAAAAAGAAATGTGATTGCACTTGCAATTACGGAAGTGTATATAATTATGAGGACCTTGGCCCCTCACATACGTTCGCGAACCAATTACACCATTTTAGCGATATGCGAAGGGCCAAAGTAAGAAAAGAGGAGTTTGCCTGCCACTACCACATTAGAAGATCTTATCATAATATAAATTCGATATTTCAGAGGTTTTGGTGTTTTTTTTTTGTAACGGTCGCCCTTAAATCGGCGGAGACGTCCAAAAAAGCAGGAAAAAGCGAACTTTTTTCGAAAAAATGTGTAAATAATATTTTGAGGAAACTTGGAATCCAAATGAATTTCGGGTCATATGAAAGAGAATCAAATCATTTACATTTCAATATCAATTTCAACAGAATTGATATTAAGTAATATCTCACATATTGTGTATAATGATAAAATCTTTGGAATAAACAAGGTGTGCTTAGTTTGTGTGGTAGTGGCAAACAACTCAAAAACTTAGCATGATATTTGACTTTGCCCTCCGCTAAGATTAGAAATGTCAATTCCTAAACCCAACATACCGAGTATAGAGGGCGATTTCAGGGAAGTACAAGGCAGTTAAAGTTTTGTTTAGATCAAGTTAAAAAGATGCACCAGATGTCGAATTCCCTTAATAAAGGTAGACGGAGGCGGCGGACCCGGGGGGGGGGGGGGGGGGGCACAGTGCCCCCCCACTTTTTCAAGTACCCCAAAAGTGCCCCTTTTCTATAGGAAAAGTGCCCCTTTAACTTTGTAAGAAGCGCCCCTTTTTACATAAAAGGTGCCCCTATTACTTTGATATGTGCCCCTTTTAATTTTTAAAAGTGCCCCCTCCCCTTTCCACCTCTGATATGTTCCCTTTTATTTTGACACGTACCTCTTTTCCCTGACAAGTCCCCAGTTTCCTTTGCAATAAGTATCTATTTTCCATTCTCATAAGTGCCCTTTTTAATCTCTAGTAGGTGCCCCTTTTCACTTTTGTTAAGCGCCTCCTTCACCTCTGATAATTGCCCTATTCAAATCTTAGAGGTGCCCCTTTTACTTTGACAATTGCCCTTTTTCCTTTGTAAGAAGTGCCCCTTTCCCTTTAATAACTACCTCTTTTTAACTCGGATAAGCACACCTTATATTTTCACATGTACCCCCTTTCCTTTCTAATAAGTGCCCCTTTTCCTTATGATAAGTGCCCCCATTTAATAAAGAGCCGTTCGCCTTTTCATAAATGCCCCTTTTCACCAATAAAAAGTTTTCCTTTTTCATTCTCCTACTAGTGCCCCTTTTCATGTTTGGTAAATGACCCTATTCAATTCTGAGAGATACTCGTTTTATTTTGAAAAGTGCCCCCTTTTCCTCCTGATAAGTGCTCTTTTCATCTCTAATAACACCCCCTTTTATTTTGACACGTGCCCCTTTTCCTTCCTAATAAATGCTCTTTTTCCTTCATAATATCCGCTTTCCATAAAAGCCCCCTTTCATCTCCAATAAATGCCCCTATCAAAATCTGATCGGTGCTCCTTTTTATTCAACAAATGCACATTTCCCTTTATTATTAGTGCCCCATTTTCATTCTCATAAGTGCCTCTTTCATTTATGGTGTGTGCCCCTGTTCAGATGCGATAAGTACCCCTTTTCACCTCTGATAAAGTTATACATTTTAACAATGATACGTGCCCCTTTTCCTTTCTTATGAGGAACCTATCCCTTTTTTCAGAAATGCCCCTATCAAAATCTAATGGTTGCCTCTTTTCCGTCGACAAACGCCAAATTTCCATTCTCATAAGTGCCTTTTCATCCCTAGTGAGTGCCCCATTTTCACCTCTGATAATAACCCTTTGTACTTTGACACATGCTTCTTTTATTTTCTAATAAGTGTCTTATCCCTTCGATAAGTGTCCCCTTTTCCTCTCATCATTAAACGTGCCCCTAATTTCAAGCGACTAAGAGCAATATCTCCCAAAGCTCGCTCGCTACGCTCGCTCACATTTTTAGATGTTATAATTATGTTACTTATCAAAGGTCTTTTCAGTTTTACTGTCATGAGAATGTGCTTATTTATAACCCGATAAGGATTGGTTTTTCCTCTTTATAAGATGTAGTTTTCGCACTGCGACCTCACAAATCTTATATTTTTCCTCGCTCGCTTTGCTCGCTCGCAAATGATTTTTTTCGACCATCACACCCAACTGCAAGGTATGATGCTTAAGCAATATTTTATACGATGTATAAAGAGAAACAAATATTGAAATCATCCCTGATAATGTAATCAAATTATAGGGGTATATACCAATGTCTAAAAATTGTATATTTTCGCGTTGAGATTTCCCTTTGTAGGTGCCCTTTTCCCAGAAATTGCCCTTTTTTGTTGGTGCCCCCCCCCCCCACTTTGGAAGTCGCTCCGCCGCCTCTGAAGGTAGATATACGTATTAATAATAATTATTGAACTACAGTACATGTATGGCACAATATCTAATATTTTCTTAGCAATCTAATATTATGATGAATCAATTACTATGTAATTATTTCAGGGGCCATCTTTTGAAAGTTCAGGGACTAAACGGGCTCGGTTCTGGAATAATGTTCTGGAGGATGTGGTGGGGGAAGGGTGCTCTACGGGGCTCCGATTTGCTTCTGTTGCTGCCAATGCCTTCGATTTTCTTCCCATTTTTTTTTTTAATGGAGGAGGGGGGGGGGGGGGGGGGGGGGGTCAGAGGAACTCAACATTTACGCGACCATAAACGTATAGATAGCGACTAAATGGGAATGAACAACTTTGCATTCTAGGGACGCCCTATGACAAACATTTCTTTCGCGAGGATTGAGCGCAGCGCCGAGAAATAAACGTTGCATTCTTAGTTGAGAACACTTTTGACCACACAAACTAATCTAGATCCCTTGCTTCTTTTTCTCAGTGAAGTCAGGTAACTTTATTATAATACACTTCATAACACATAGACGCCCCTCCCCCCCCCCCGAATATCCACAACATTTTCAGGATGACGTTCCAACTTTAGATTCAACTAGAAAAATATTGCTCAACTATCAGCGGCCATGTATAGTGTAGTAGGCCCTAATGAAATTTGTATTTTACACAATCAAAACGTGGCTTGTGTATTGACCATACATAATTATTAAGGAATCACAACACTAATAGTGTAGTGCTTTACAGGTTCGGTGAGCGAAGCGACCGAGCTAGAATATTTTGGACTGTGGAATACTGAAACTATGCATTCTACAGCATCCTGCAGCCAAATGACGGCATATACAAAATGTTTGGGAATTAATTGTGTGTGTGTGTGTGTGGGGGGGGGGGATGCTGCCCATAGCCCCCACCCCATCTCTATGGCCCATGTCTTGAGTGGTTATATGACATGATTGAATAGTGAGAATATCAGAAATACCCAAGTCACACCGATGGGACCGACTCCAAACCAACAAGACATACATGTACATGTAGAACAAGAATTTACATTACAACAAGTGACAAAAAAACTGAATAAAACAAAACAAAACAACAAATTGATATAATATTAAGTTCATTTATTTTGATATAATGTTTATTTTCTCAAATATTCTACGATTAATTGAAAAAGAAATATCTTTGGATATCATATTAATACAAGCCTATAAATATCAAATTTAATTGTCAACTTCATTGAACATTTGCATGTTATTTCATATGCTTTTTATTTAGGTTGAAGGTATTTTCAAGTTCCCCAATGAAGGTACCTTTAGGTCGGAGTCTAAAGGAAAATACGTTATACCAAATCCACCATCGCGTAGACTTTCAAGGAATCAACTCAATGTAATGTCCTATTTCATTGCTTTTAGAAACGAAATATAAACAAAATAGATAGAGTCATTGATCCCATTCTATAGTTGTGAAACAACACATCACTATCATTCAAAATCTGTCCTAATCGTAAGACAAGATACCGGTAGAAAATATACTCCATTTGAAAATAAAATATTCACAATACTGTCAAAGTAATTTATAGGAGTTGTCTTAAAGTTTATGACATACAGCATGAAATAAAAAAATTAAAAAATTAAACATCATTCTAGTAAAGAAAAGAAATGCCCACACAGAGGTTTACACAATGTCCGGCGCTAGACACATTGTCGTGTCAAACATAATGTGCACCATATTCTCTGTAAGATGTAAGATGTAATATTTTATTGACTCTATCGACCCCCTCTCGGGGTATGAGAGTACAAACATATTTACAACATAGTATCAATATAACAATAGTATAACAATGATAAACATGTGATAACATGAACAATGATAAACATAATATGAAAATATGAACAAAGACAAACATGTGATAATATGAACAATGATAAACATGTGATAATATGAACAATGATAAACATAATATGAAAATATGAACAAAGACAAACATGTGATAATATGAACAATAATAAACATGTGATAATATGAACAATAATAAACATGTGATAATATGAACAATGATAAACATGTGATAATATGAACAAATAAACAAATTTACAAATTTACAAATCAAGGCGAACTGGGCAATTCACCCTCCTACCGCTACGAGTGTGCCTAACAACATTGCTTATTTATGAGCTATCATTTACAGTATTACCATATACCCTTGACTCTTTTTGAAAAATGTGACATAATGATTCTAACAAATTTGGCTAATTTCTTTAGCTGGCAAGCGTGAGCTGTATTAAAAACCTTATCCATGTGCAACGCACTTGGTCTTAAGCTACTACCACACAAGTTATTTGGTATATACATTTTTCTCTCATTTTGAAAGAATGGACATACAAAAATATAATGAAATTCATCACCAATATAATTATGTTGGTGTACAGAGTGGGCATTGCAAATCATCTACTACATTATTTTGCATCAAATCTACTGGTAATCTATGTGTTCTGCATCTAAATTTACTTAAAGTTATTGCTTCCTTCTGACATAATATCTGCTGGTATTTTTCATAAACCAACTCATTCTTAAACATTCTATAGTTGGTGCAAATATGATTTGACCAGGTAGCTGCGCTCCATTCCTGAAAAGACATGTCAGAAAGCCTGGTTTTCATAGTATTCATAATCCAGGCAGCACTATATCCTTCTCCTTGAGCTCGCCAGAGGTTCCCAAGTCCTGCATAGTCAAAACTGTCTGCAAGAAATCAACCCATTGTGACTTTATATTAGTTAAACTTTGTCCTTCACTTTGCAACTGCAACAGAAACTTAAAAAGAATCAATGAATAGCTTGATTGCTTCCCTTTAACTAATCTAACCCAATATCCAATCATTCTACACTTAACTTCAAAATTTTCTTTGGAAAACTTCAAGTTGATCTATACACTCATAGCCCCAGACCTCAGCACCATATAATAGAATTGGCAAAACTGAGTGATCAAATAAATGACATTGTGTATCAACAGATAAATGCAAACTTTTTGCCTTTACTAACATACTATACATTGCCTTTCGAGCTTGTGTGACCTGTTTAGCAATTGCTTTTTTAAAGTTACCATTATTATTAAACGTCACTCCTAAATATACAAAGTCATAAACAACTTCCAGTACACCACCATCATTAACAAATTCTGGAATTCTTCTAACTTTCCCACGTGAAAAAACAACAATTTTCGTTTTGCTGGCATTAACAGTTAAGTGGCAAGTATCACAATAATCTTTCACTGCGTTTAGGGCTTTTTGCAACTCTTCAGGAGTTTCTGCTAGAATAATTGTGTCATCAGCATATAACAAAGAAAATAATTCCTTATAAATTTCAATACCATCAAAAGGCAACTTATTTTTAATAATAGTATGCAAAATTCCAAGCCCTCGTACGAGTTTCCAATAGGTTGTTGGAAATCGTTCAAAAAAGTAGCAATCAGGAGAGGTGAGAGGTTTTCACCTTGACGCACTACAATATTGCATGTAAATACACTGGACATATCTCCCTTGTTAGCAACACATGATTTAGCACACCTGTACATTTACATTTATAACATTAAAAATCTTGCCTTTTACTCCCATTCTAAACACTTTAACCCACAATGCTGTACGGTCAACCAAATCAAAGGCTTTCTTATAATCAAGAGTGCACGATTAAGGCGTTTAGAACATACACATTATCTGTGATTGAATAGTTTGACCGGAAGCCAGCTTGCTCTTCTCCTAACAAACTCTCACCCTCAAAAAACTGAGTGATCCTATAGTTCAAAATTGATGTAAACAGATTACCTAAGCAACTCAATAAAGTAATGCCTCTATAATTATCAGGGTTTGTATTCTCTCCCTTATTCTTAAATATAGGAATAATTATCCCAATACACCATTCTGTTGGGACAATACCAGAATCCAAAACTTCATTTAAGAACTTAACTACAACCTGAAGAATCTCCAGTGAGCAACTTTTAAGGAACTCATTTCTAATAGAGTCCCTTCCACAAGCTTTAGTATTTGTAAGCTTCTTAATCATCATGTGCTTCGAAGCACGTGACAAAACGAAAATGGTGAAAAGATTCACATAGGCCTTCTCCAATGAATTTTCAACTTAAATACAAAGCAAGAAATAAATCATGCTAGAGCGTAAGAAAAAGGTGTTACACCAAAAACACAGCATAAAAATATCATTTTTCGAATGTATCTTTACGGTTATGGATGCTCATGAATAAAATGGAAACAAGAAGAAGAAGATGATAAAGAAGAAGAATATTTTAAAGAAGAAGAAGATGATGGAGAAAGAATAGGAAAATATGCAGATGAAGATAAAGAAGAAGAGGATGAAGAAAAAAAGACGACGACGAAGAAAGAGATGCAGGAGAAGAAGATTATTAGGAAGAAAAAAAAGAAGATGATGATAAAGAAGAAGAAGAAGAAGATGATAAAGAATAATAAAATGATTAAGAAGAAGAATAATATAGTGTCTTTTTCCCAGCATCATCGATACTGATGATTTAATTAGTTACAAGAATCTGAATAAGTGTAGTAAAGATAACGGGGGTATGGCCAATGTAACTGGTATATTAACTAACAATAAACAATAAGAGCTAGTTTCCGATTACGGGTTTAATACTCAATATCAAAACACATCGTGATTTTTCTTTTAAAAGGAGAATTCACATAATAGTATCAACTTTGAAGAGCATTTTCGCGCAAACTAGCGTAAGCTTAACCCGAGTTCTTTGTTTCAAAATGAAGAAAGATAAAAAATAAAAATAAAATAATAATAATACGACTAAATGCATGCTTGCCGGAAAGAATTTACTTTTAAAAAGTCACTTGACTGATTAAGGATAAATAAAAAAAAAATCAAAAGTTTGATAACATGGCAGAATAAAAATAGATATGTGGACGGTTGACACTTCGATTGCTATTTTAAGTAGCGAACCAAATTCGGGTATATTGCTTTGCCGTGCCTCCCTGTATTCGGGTATAAGAGTTTTAATTGGAACCTAAAACTAAATCAAGTTTAGGCCTTCTATGTACAAGAAAAAACGGCCAACCAGGCAATTAGATTAAATGATTTGAATGGGCGCATTATGGGATCCCACGCACTAAAGTACCAAATGCCCAGCGACGTTAGCCCCATTCTGTTGGTTCCCCCTTTTCTCGTAATTTGTTTTTGATAACATTTCATCTCTATTGGAAGAGTAATTTGTAGAAAATATAACTATCAGCCTCCTCATACTTTGCATGAAGAGGTAACATGCTCCCAACTCATCAAAAACTAATGGAGATGAATCAATGGAGTAATTGAATCCGAGATTCTTCGGATGAGAATTTTCGTCAGGATATTTACGCCAGTGCTGATTAAAACGTAAATTAATACAAAAGTGATAGTGAATCCAATAATTCCAATGATAATAGACGTGACAACGATTCTCCATTGAGAGTTCAGTGAACTTTCCATATTCTTGACTCGCTCATACAAGTTACCCAAGTCAGATTCTGCGTAAATGGCAGGGCAAGTTTCCTCGGCGTCCAACCCCGGAAAAACCCAGTAGAAAACCCTGTAGGTCAATCCAGCAAAAAAGACAACCACCATGACTTCAACAACCCTGTTCACAATGGAGGCACACATCGATTTAGAATTCCAAGAATTCTTTCCTATGTTGCAGTCAAACGATTCACAGTTGTCTCCAGTTTAAGGTCTTGATCTCAATAGTTCAGTTGCTCCGTTGCGATGTGAAACGGTAATAGCTCCCCGATGGATTTACCTGTAAGCAGAATAAATTGATATTGAAAACCAATATTTCGGTTCAGAATACACTACGAAGAAGGAGAAGTATCACTTTTTACACAAATTAACTGGTGAAAATCTGATGCATGATAATCGTTACTCAGGGAGTCTAGTCTAGTCCTCTCGTAGATCCATTATTATTTTACACCTATTTAATACCTAATAGACTTGACTACCAGGACCCAATAAACAAAATCACGTGAAAATCACTTCAATATCAAGGTATCGACTTGAGGAGAGTTACGTTTTTCAAACACCTGACATTAAGTAAATGTGTTAATACGTTTATTGCACTAGGTAACTTAAAACACACGTACACTAAATCACGCAATTGTCACTGCAATATCACCATTATAATAACGTGATTATCCCTAACTTGGAGACCATGGTGTGTAAACCTAATAATCCCGTGTTTGTTTGGTTATGAAATTACATCTTCATAAACGAAATTATCGCGTCACAGAAAGACGTGAAGCGTTAGTAATAGTTTTAGTCAAAATATCTGCGTGAAATTCACGTGAATATTACGAGGCTGACTTGAGATGAATCATGTTCTTCATTCACGTGAAATTTACGTCGAAGAGGAAATATGTTACTGTAACCCGCGTTGAACCCAATAATTACGCAAATGTTACACAATAAATGAACCAAAATAATGACGTTCTCAAATAATAACGATTTTTGTCATATACTTGTATTTTATTGAAATTATTTTAGTTCATAGTTAATGTTTCCCTTATTCATGTTTAATTAAATGTAATTTATACGAAGTAGCGAAATTTCCTAATAACTTGTAGTTTATATTTGTAGTATTTTCGAAATGAATTGCATATAACTAAATCATTAGTAATTAAGAAATTTGCTGTAAATTCAGATAAATTGTTTAAAAAACATAGATCTGCACGCACCCCACATTCAATATGCAAATTAGTTGCCAGCTGGTTCAACTGGAAATATGCCAACAGTCAGTCATCAACTGGTGCAACTGGAAATATGCACACAGACAAAACTGGTGCAATGAAAAGATGCCAACAGTCAGTTATCAACTGGTGAAAATAGAAATATGCCGACAGTCACGGGATTATCATCACGGAAATTGTGGTAACTGTGAAACCAACAAGACACCCAAGAATAACTCATTTTCACACCTGGAAATCACGGAATACCCAGCTTATATTAATAATCCGTTTGGGTCAAGAGATCATCACCGCGGAACTGCTGGCAACTTTGACTACCATTTAAATAGGTGTTTTAAGACACCTAATAATGACAAATTTTTCACACCTAAAAATCAACGATGCCCAGCTTATATTAATAATCCGTTTGAGTCGCGAGATCATCACCGCGGAACTGCTGGCAACTTTGACTACCATTTAAATAGGTGTTTTAATTAAGACACCTAATAATTACTAAGTTTTCACCCCTAAATATCACGGATCACAGCTTAGATTAGTAATCAGTTTTAGCCGCGTGATCATCACCAAGAAAGTTATGGTAACTTTGAAACCATTTCAAAAGGTGTTTTAAGACACCTAATAATTACTATTTTTTCACACCTAAAAGTCACGTATGCCCAGCTTAGATTAATAATCCGTTTGAGTCACGAGATCATCACCGCGGAACTTATGGCAACTTTGATTACCATTTAAGAAGGTGTTTTAAGACACCTAATAATTACTAATTTTTTTCACACCTAAATATCACGGATTCACAGCTTAGATTAGTAATCAGCTTGAGCCATGTGATCATAACCAAGAAAGTTATGGTAACTTTGAAACTATTTAAAGAGGTGTGTAAGACACCTCAGAATTACTAATTTAATATAACCAAAGATTCACGGACAGAACAATAAGACGATTAGCCGGTGTAAGTAACGTGAGTATTACCATCAACCTTGGATAACCTGTGAAACCATTCGATAAAGGTGCTTACAAGACCAAATAATTCCTTCTTTATCACCACCATCGGTTAACGGACAAAAAACTCGTTGCTTGGTCAAGTGGTTATTTGGTCATAAACACTTGATTTACAGAGGCCAGTGGAATCACGTTACTCCAGTCGCGTGATCAGTTGGTGGTTTTTAGGTTAGATGAAAACGTGAACAGGAGTACCTTTTTTGTTTAAATGAAGGCACGTGTCGATAACGTTTAAATCTAGTTCAAAAGGCACCATACTTTAAAATCACTTAAAATACACTCCCAAAAGAGGTTACTCTTTAGTGTTTTGTTTATTAAAAGAACTCTGTGGTGATATAAATCATATGTACTTCTATGTGTATTTCTTTTTATTCATAAACCTTTGACTATAATTGATGAGGTACGACTACGGGTCCAGTAGCTCCATGTTTTAACTTACTCTTGCGTATATATTTATACAGCTCTAGCTGTACACGGAAGTGTATTTTGTTTTACATTATAAATCTTCCTGGTTTCTTGATAATTTGCTTGCGAATTATGGACATATTAAACGCCATGTACATAAAGAGTTAACATGCCTGCTGGGAAAAACCCAGTTGTCTGATAAAAGCCGACAGTAGATATAAATACAAAATTATTATCAATAATTAAAATAACGAGATCAATGTTCATTAAGATTTGCCTCATTTGTACGGTATATTTGAAATACACGATTTTCAAAAGGAAAAATTGCGAGCTGAAATGTTATTCGTAAAACCTAATTTCGAAGCTTAGTGATAGTGATAGGATCTGTGTCAGTAAGGAAGATGTTTAAAAAGTACTAGGAAGGGTAAAATTATGTAAGGAACCTGGTCCGGATGCAATTAGTAATAGCCTAGGTGCTTATAGTTTAGAACCAACATTAATTATCCCCATTGTTGAGCAATATTTGGATTGTTTGGACACTGGAGAAATCCCCATACTGTGGAAATCATCTACAATAATTGTCCCCATTCCTAAAGAAATCAAAGCTCAGGAACCCAATGATTTCTGTCCCGTAGCATCAACATCTACCATCATGAAATGCTCTTCAAGGTAATTTCTCACTGAATTGTTAAAAGAGATGGGTGATTTGTTGGATCCATATTACTTTGCGTAAAGAGAAGTGTTGAAGATACTACCCTTGTTTATCTCCATAGTCTTACATGAAACAACTTTTTGTAGAAGTTTCGAGTGCATTCAACACAATCGCATCTCATTGTTTAGTACACATACTGATAGTGATGAATGTACACCCTAGACCTATCCTCTGTGTCCAACATTTTCTTAGTTCCAGGATCCAATCAGTCAATGCTGAAAATCACCAGTATATAGGATCATACAGGCGCGTACGCAGGGGGGGGGGGGGGGTTTGGGGGGTTAAACCCCCCCCCCTTTGGTATTTTTATGTGTATAAACCCCCCCCCCAAAAAAACCCCTAAAACCCCCCCTTTTGGATTTTTTTTTTTTTTTTAATTATTAAAAAAAAAAAAAAAAAAAAAAAAAAAATTATCCCCATGACTGACCAAAAACAGGTGACCCTACCCCCCCCCCAACCGAGCAAAATGTCAAATTTTCAAATTTCGAGGTCAAAAAAGAAAAGAAAAAGGTGTCGTCTTACCCCCCCCCCCCCCCCCCCCCCCCGCTTATTCAGCGGTCAGCTGAGTCGTTGCGATTTTTTTTTTTGGGACCAAAAAAAAAAAAAAAAAGTGTCCTCTTACCCCCCCCCCCCCCCGCTTATTCAGCGGTCGGCTGAGTCGTTGCGAAATTTTTGGCCCGATTTATAAATGTTAAACCCCCCCCCCCCCCCCCCTTGAAAAAATCCTGCGTACGCGCCTGGGATCATATAGTGATGTAATTGAGCAAGTGCACGAGAATAGATATTTGGGAACCGTTAAAGATGACAAATTGTGCTGCAAAGTCATTCAAAAGAAAACGAACCAGACAATGTTCTTCCTCAGGAAACTCAAGAAGTTCCATGTTGATAACACAATCTTGACCCTTTTCTACCAATCAATAATTCAGAGCATGTAAGCGTTCAATGTAATTTGTAAATGTAATGTTGTAAATGTAATTTTGGTAGTAAAATGAACTGATGGGGAGATTTGATCGGAACCGGAAAATTGCACAGAATGGGCTTAGAATCAGTCACGGTTCAAGACTTCTACGACAAACGTCTGCTAGCTAAAGTTCAGAACATAATGGCAGACAGTACCCATCCTCTCAATGATTATTTTAAGTGGAATACGTTTATGTGCCCCCGCCCCAATCCGTCGTGCACGTTTCAGACAATGTTTATCCCCAATTCGATACAAACGTACTACAGTGTAATGCATTGCGTATATTTAAGTAAATAATCATATGCATGTAGGCAAATATATACAAATTGTAGAACATAAGTGTGATTCATTTTATGTTGTATGTGCATTGTAATTGTAGAATGATTGTACTTGTAACAAAGCCAATGGAAACATAATTTCAATGTATTACAATAGATCAATAAAGATGAAATGAAATAATGTATTACTCACCATGCACGACTAGAAAAATAAACCGATCTTTGAGCAAACTTTGGAGGTATGTATTAGCGGTTAGTTCATGTAAAAAGAAATGTGATTGCACTTGCAATTACGGGAGTATTATGAGGACCTTGGCCCCTCACATACGTTCGCGAACCAATTACACCAATTTTAGCGATAAGCAAAGGGCCAAAGTCAGAAAAGAGGAGTTTGCCCGTCACTACCACATTAGAAAGATCTTATCACAATACAAGATATTTCAGAGGTTTTTGTTTGTTTTTTATAGCGATCACCCTTAAATCGGTGGGGACGTCCAAAAAAAAAGCGGGAAAATATGACCTTTTTTCTACTTTGTAAATAATATTTCCAGGAACCTTGAATCCCCAAGAGTCTCGTGTCATATGAAAGCGAATTATTTACATTTCAATATCAATTTCAACAGAATGATATTAAGTTACATCTGACATATTGTGTATATGATAATAAAATCTTTCGAATAAACAAGGTGTGCTTAGTTTGTGTGGTAGTGGCAAGCAACTTGAAAACTAAGCATGATATTTGACTTTGCCCTCCGCTTAGATTAGAAATGTCAATTTCTAAACCCAACAAACCGAGTATGGAGGGCGATTTCTGGGAAGTTCGAAGCAGTTATAGTTCTTTTTTAGATCAAATTGAAAAGATGCCCAAAATGTCGAATTCCCTTAATCATGGTGGATATACGTATTCATTAATTATTGAACTACATGTATGGCACAAAATCTAATATTATCTTAGCATTCGAATATAATGATGAATCGATTACTATGCGATTATTGCACGGGCCGTTTTTATCAAGTTCAGGGACTAAACGAGCTCGGTTGTGGTGGTGGTGGGGGAGGGGGGCTGGGTGCTCTACGGGGCTCCGATATGCTTCTGTAGCTTCCAATGCCTTCGATTTTCTTCCCGTTTTTTATTATTATTATTTTTATTTATTTATTATTATTATTATTATTACTTTGCATTTTAGGGACGCCCTATGACAAACATTTCTTTCACGAGGATTGAGCGCAGCGCCGAGCAATAAACTTTGCATTCTTAGTTGAGAACCCTTTTGGCCACACAAAACAATTTAAATCCCTTTCTTATTTTTCTCAGTGAGGTTTGGTAACTATAATTCATTTCATAATACACTGGTATAGGCGCCCTCCCCCTCCCCCTAATATCAACAGAATTTTCGGGATGACGTTTCAGCTTTAGATTCCCTTGGAAAAAATTGCTCAATTATCAGCAGTCCTGTACTTCTTATAGTGTGGAAGGCCTTGCTACAGAAATTTCTATTTTACACGATCAAAACGTGGCTTGTGTATTGACCATACATATTTATTAAGCAATCACAACACTAATAGTGCAGTGCTTTACAGGTCCGTGTGAGCGAAGCGATCGAGCTAGAAGATTGTGAACTATGGAATACTGAAAATATGCATTCTACCGTCCTGTAGCCAATTGACGGCATATACAAAATGTTTGGGAATTAATTGTGTGTGTGTGTGTGTGTGTGTGTGTTCGGGGAGGGGTCCAGCCCATAGCCCCCTTCACATCTTTCTGAATAGTGAGAATATCAGAAATGCCCAAGTCACACCGTCACTCCTAATCAACAAGACATACATGTAGAACAAGAATTTACATTACAACAAGTGACAAAAAAACTGAATAAAACAAAACAAAACAAAAAATTGATATAATATTATGTTCATTTATTTTGATATAATGTTTATTTTCTCAAATATTCTACGATTAATTGAAAATGAAAAAACCTTTGGATATCATATAAGTACAAGCCTATACATATCAAATTTAAATGTCAACTTCATTGAACATTAGCATGTTATGTCATATGCTTGGTATTTAGGTTGAAGGTATTTTCAAGTTCCCCAATGAAGGTCCCTTTAGGTCGGAGTCTAAGGAAAATACGTTATAACAAATACACCATAGCATAGACTTTCAAGGAATCAACTCAATGTAATGTCCAATTTCATTGCTTTTAGAAATGAAATATAAACAAAACAGATAGAGTCATTGATCCCGTTGTATAGTTGTGAAAGACATCACTATCATTCAAAATCTTTCCTAATCGTAAGGCAAGTTACCGGTAGAAAATATACTCCATTTGAAAATAAAATATTCACAATATTGTCAAAGTACTTATATAGGAGTTGTCTTAAAGTTTATGTCATACAGCATGAAATTAAAAAAAAAAAAAATTCTAGTAAAGAAAAGAAATGCCCATACAGAGTTTTACACAATGTCCAGCCCTAGACACATTGTCGTGTCAAACATAATGTGCACCATATTCTCTGTTATTTTATTGACTCTATCGACCCTTTCTCAGGGTATGAGAGTACAAACATATTTACAACATAGTATCAATATAACAATAGTATAACAATGATAAACATGTGATAACATGAACAATGATAAACATAATATGAAAATATGAACAAAGATAAACATGTGATAATATGAACAATAATAAACATGTGATAATATGAATAATAATAAACATGTGATAATATGAACAATGATAAACATGTGATAATATGAACAAATAAACAAATTTACGAATCAAGGCGAACTGGGCAATTCACCCTCCTACTGCTACGAGTGTGCCTTACAACATTGATTATTTTGTGAGCTATCATTTACAGTATTACCATCTACCTTTGACTCTTTTGAAAAATGTGACATAATGATCCTAATAAATTTGGCTAATTTCTTTAGCTGACAAGCGTGAGCTGTATTAAAAACCTTATCCATGTGCAACGCACTTGGTCTTAAGCTACTACCACACAAGTTATTTGGTATATACATTTTTCTCTCATTTTGAAAGAATGGACATACAAAAATATAATGAAATTCATCACCAATATCTGTTGGTGTACAAAGTGGGCATTGCAAATCATCTACTACATTTGCATCAAATATATCTTTATTAACTGTTAATCTATGTGTTCTGCATCTAAATTTACTTAAAGTTATTGCTTCCTTCTGACATAATATCTGCTGGTATTTTTCATAAACCAACTCATTCTTAAACATCCTATAGTTGGTGCAACTACGATTTGACCAGGTAGCTGCGCTCCATTCCTGAATAGACATGTCAGAAAGCCTGCTTTTCATAGTATTCATAATCCAGGCAGCACTATATCCTTCTCCTTGAGCTCGCCTGACGTTCCCGCATAGTCAAAACTGTCTGCAAGAAACTCAACCCATTGTGACTTTATATTAGTTAAACTTTGTCCTTCACTTTGCAACTGCAACAGAAACTTAAAAAGAATCAATGAATACCTTAATTGCTTCCCTTTAACTAATCTAACCCAATATCCAATCATTCTACACTTAGTTTTATCGAGTATTTTACCACGTCCAGTTTCACCATAAACCATGCAGTCAAGTGTGCACTTATTTACAAATAATATCGTTCTTAAACATTTTCTTTGGAAAACTTCAAGTTGATCTATACACTCATAGCCCCAGACCTCAGCACCATATAATAGAATTGGCAAAACTAAGTGATCAAATAAATGGCATTGTGTTTCAACAGATAATGTAACCTTTTTGCCTTTACTAACATACTATACATTGCCTTTCGAGCTTGTATGACCTGTTTAGCAATTGCTTTTTTAAAGTTACCATTATAATTAAACGTCACTCCTAAATATACAAACTCATAAACAACTTAAAGTACACCACCATCATAAACAAATTCTGGAATTCTTCTAACTTTCCCACGTGAAAAAACAACAATTTCGTTTTGCTGGCATTAACAGTTAAGTGCCAAGTATTACAATAATCTTTCACTGCGTTTAGGGCTTTTTGCAACTCTTCGGGAGTTTCTGCTAGAATAATTGTGTCATCAGCATATACAAAAGAAAATAACTCCTTATATATTTCAATACCATCAAAAGGCAACTTAATTTTAATAATATTATGCAAAATTCCAAGCCCTTGTACGAGTTTCCAATAGATTGTTGGAAATCGTTCAAATAAATAGCAAACAAGAGAGGTGAGAGGTGTTCACATTGACGCACTCCAATATTGCATGTAAATACACTGGACATATCTTCCTTGTTATGGGGCTTTCACATATACACTCCGGGGCCCGTACGGCGAGTAAAAACAGACATTTTGGGAATTTTCGGCCGGTGTCCGGCCGGCTACCGTAAAGATCCTACGGGCGCCGGGACAGTTTTTAAAGCCGTACGGGCGCCGTGGTGCTGAGTCGGCTGCTCCCAATTCTCCCGGGGTTTTTATCTGACCGTAAGGCCGTAGAGAGCCCGTGAAGGGCCCGCAGGGCACCTTACGGGTCCCTTGCGGGCTCCGGACGGTGCCCGGACGGGCCCCTCACGATTTTGGGGGTCAATTCTCGTGAAAAATCTTTACGGGCGCCTTGCGGTGCTCAAGGGTTCCGTACGTGTACCCTACGGCGCCCTCACGGGCCCCTCAAGAGCCCCGGGTGATATGCACAACAACAGGCGTCTGCCGTCCGGGGGCCATTTAAAATGAACATTGCCCGTGCGGGTCCCTCACGGCGGCATCTCAAAATGTACAACGCAGTTTTAAATACAGGAGGTGCGGATACCAGAGGACACATACAGAGTGAGTCACAAAATATATACCACTTTTTTAAAGTTGTATTGTTTGAAGTATAAATATTTAATCATGAGTTTCATGATATGTCTTCATAGATTTATCCTCCCAGTACATTTAGGTACCATTTTTCATTTGAATCTTTGCATGCATGACTGAACATCAGATAATCTTTATAAGACTGCCAGATCTCACTTGCGCCAAGTTGAGGAATAAAATAATGTTTTTGAAGACAGCCAGTTTTTGTTCAATTATCCAATTAGCCAGACAGACAAAAACACACAAACAAACAAACACACACACACACACACACACACACACGCACGCACATGCACAGGCACACACACACAAATGAGCATTCCATTCCCGACAAGGCCCACCTAAATTGTTACTTTTTGTCGGGAATTCTTCTTATCGTACGAAAAGTTGAGTGGCCGCTGTCCTCTTGGTACGTATTGGCGGATGTTGTGCTTCATGATGTTGTTGATGATGATGATGATGATGATGATGAAGATTAAGATGATGATAATGATGATGATGATGACATGATGGTGGTAGTGAATGTGTACAAAAGGGAAAAAAATTTAGGGTTATGCCACTTAAACATTCAGCGATCTTGATAAAAATCAATGCTCAAATAGAAAAGGGGGTAATTATGAAACAATTGTCATCGTGTGTGTTGTATGTGTTGTATGTGCGTGTCTGGGTATGTGTGCGTGTGTATGCGCGTGTCTGACTGTCTTTGTTCAATGCACTGTTTTATTCCTCACCCAGTAACTTGGCGCAAGTGATATTCAATTCAATTTCAATTTAGTATTTATTGTCCATTTCTGTTTCTTTGATTCAGTGATGCATACAGAGATACAAATGAAAATGGTACCTAAATGTACTGGGAGGATTATTCTATCAAGATATATCATGATACCCATGATTAAATATTCATACTTCAAACAATACACCTTTTAAAAAGTGGGACATTTTTTCTGACTCACTCTGTTGTTCAGTGCACCGCACGGCACCCGGCCGGGCGCCTTGAGGACCCCGGCCGGGCCCCGGCAGGGCACCTTCCGGGAGCCATCGGTACACCTGCTCATCGGACGGAGCCCGTAAGGTTACCGGCCGGCACTCGGCCGGCACCCTGCAGGCACCCTTACGGGCGCCTTGCATTTCAGTCGACCAATTTTCTCCGGGCACCTCCCGGGCGCCGCAGAATATGTGACCACACATGCCTTAGAAATGAAAATCGGACGGTTCCCGTACGGTCTCTAAATCCACGGCAAGCCGCCGGGTAGGGAAAATCGTACGGGGCCCGGTTTATATGTGACCTAGGCATTAGCAACACATGATTTAGCACACCTGTCCATGTTCTTTATAACATTACAAATCTTGCCTTTTACTCCAATTCTAAACATTTTAACCCACAATGCTGCACGGTCAACCAAATCAAAGGCTTTCTTATAATCAATGAATGCACAATAAAGGCGTTTAGAATTTTTCAAATAAACATCAATAATAGACTTTAAAACATATACATTATCTGTGATTGAATAGTTGGACCGGAAGCCAGCTTGCTCTTCTAACAAACTCTCATCCTCAAAAAACTGAGCAATCCTATAGTTCAAAATTGATGTAAACAGCTTACCTAAGCAACTCAATAAAGTAATGCCTCTATAATTATCAGGGTTTGTATACTCTCCCTTATTCTTAAATATAGGAATAATTATCCCAATACACCATTCTGTTGGGACAATACCATAATCCAAAACAACCTTAAAGAACTTAACTACAACCTGAAGAATCTCCAGTGAGCAACTTTTAAGGAACTCATTTCTAATAGAGTCCCTTCCACAAGCTTTAGTATTTTTAAGCTTCTTAATCATCATGTGCTTCGAAGCACGTGACAAAACGAAAATGGTGAAAAGATTCACATAGGCCTTCTCCAATAAATTTTCAACTTAAATACAAAGCAAGAAATAACTCATGCTAGAGCGTAAGAAAAAGGTGTTACACCAAAAACACAGCATAAAAATATCATTTTTCGAATGTATCTTTACGGTTATAGATGCTCATGAATAAAATGGAAACAAGAAGAAGAAGATGATAAAGATGAAGAATATTTTAAAGAAGAAGAAGATGATGGAGAAAGAATAGGAAAATATGCAGATGAAGATAAAGAAGAAGAGGATGAAGAAAAAAAGACGACGACGAAGAAAGAGATGCAGGAGAAGAAGATTATCAGGAAGAAAAAAAAGAAGATGATGATGATAAAGAAGAAGAAGAAGAAGATGATAAAGAATAATAAAATGATTAAGAAGAAGAATAATATAGTGTCTTTTTCCCAGCATCATCCATACTGATGATTTAACTAGTTACAAGAATCTGAATAAGTGTAGTAAAGATAACGGGGGTATGGTCAATGTAACAGGTATATTTACGAAAAATAAACAATAAGAGCTAGTTTCCGATTACGGGTTTAATACTCAATATCAAAATACTTCGTGATTTTTCTTTTTAAGAGGAGAATTCACATAATAGTATCAACTTTGAAGAGCATTTTCGCGCAAACTAGCCTAAGCTTAACCCAAGTTCTTTGTTTCAAAATAAAGAAAGATTTAAAAAAAAAAATAATAATAATAATAATACGACTAAATGCATGCTTGCCGTACAGATTTTACTTTAAAAAAGTCACTTGACTGATTAAGGATAAATAAAACAAAATCAAAAGTTTGATAACATGGCAGAGTAAAAATCGATATGTGGACGGTTGACACTTCGATTGCTATTTTAAGTAGCGAACCAAATTCGGGTATATTGCTTTGCCGTGCCTCCCTGTATTCGGGTATAAGAGTTTTAATTGGAACCTAAAACTAAATCAAGTTTAGGCCTTCTATGTACAAGCAAAAAACGGCCAACCAGGCAATTAGATTAACTTAATGATTTGAATGGGCGCATTATGGAATCCCATGCAGAAAGTACCGAATGCCCAGCGACGTTAGACCATTCTGTTGGTTCCCCCTTTTCTCTTAATTTGTTTTTGATAACATTTCATCTCTCATTGGAAGTGTAATTTATAGAAAATATCACTCTCAGCCTCCTCATACTTTGCATGAAGAAGTAACCTGCCCTAACTCATCAAAATTCAATGTAGATGAATCAACGGAATACAGTCATCAACTCCGAGATTCTTCTGCGACACATGGGACAAATAGTACAGGAGCCAGGGGGGGTCAACCTAGCTGGGAAGGAAACCAATTTTCATGTGCACAGATGTAAAGATCGCATAGCTCCCCATAACAAATTGACCGTCTGGCATGTTCTAAGTGGTGGGTGTGGCCAGGGGGACGCCCCCGCCAAAAAAGCGGCCCTTTTGACGAGAAAAGAGTATTTTGTGAATAATATTTTAAGGGAACCTTGAACCACCACGAGTTTGGTGTCATATGAAAGAGAGTTAAATTATCTACATTTTGATACCAATTTTAAAGAATTTGGGATTAGTTAACATCGCATATTTTAGTAAAAAACATGATTTTTGTGATTTTTTCCAAAAAATTCAATTTTATCAAAAAACGTTATTTTTCATATATCAAAATCGGAAAATTCCATTTTTTCATAACTTTCCAGGAATTTGCTTATGTACAAAGACAATATTCTGTGCGAGGGAGAGGTTCATATATCTTTTCAATAAAAAGTTATAGCGATCCAAAGTTATTGATTTGATTATCACAAAAACAACATTTTTGCCCACATGTGTATTAACTGTATGCATGTACGTGCATTAGTGTATTAAGGACCTGTTTGGTGTGTTTACATCGGGTTTTATAAAGATAACTTTTAACTAAAACCTCTAATCATCATGTATTTGGTGTCAAAAGATGGATAATTAAAATACCTTCATCCTGATATCAATTTCAATGAGTGATGTAGTGTGTGAAATATAAATTTTGAGCCAAAAAGGTACTTTATTGTAGATATTTCTCTGATTTTGGCCAGTATATCTGTATATTAACTGGCCAAAAGTTATTAGACATTATTTTAGTAATAATAATAATAATAATATAATATTATTATTATTATTATTAATTTATTATAATCTTGCCCATGACCAAAGCAAGACAAGTTAGTGCATCGATCAACATGAATATAATATAATATTGCCATGTTTGTTTTAATGATTTGTATTGCCTGACTACAAAGAAAACATGTGTATGCTTGCAAGCAACCAATACTCCGCAGAATTCCTATTGTAATTAGATTAGAAAGACATAAACTTTTCTCATAAAATAGTTTCGACTAGGTAGGAAAAGTTATTTTTTCTCTCGATTACAAGTAATTTGGTACAAAAATCAAAGGAACATTATGAAACTACTTGATTCGATTAAATCTCAGTTTTAGTCTTTGTGTGTTTCAAATAGAAAGTTCCACAACTACAATTGAGATCAATTTGAAATCTTTTCTGCTTAGCCATGAATAATTAAAAAACGTTACTGACTCCTTGAACTTCTAAGGATCTCACGGATTGATGATTGGAAAATGTCATTAAGTACCGGCTTATAATTTTGGTAACACATCACTGTTTACATTTTAGAGTTCTATCATGCCCGTTGCATGAATCATATGGTCTTTTTGAACATGTTGCTGAAACGACATGATTTTCTGGGATTTCAGTTTTTCTCATATTTTTTTTGGTAACTTATATTTTTGTATGCCTTTGTTGAAAGTGTCAAATTCCCAAATTTACATTTAGGCCAAAAAATATGCTTATTTAGAAGCCTTCATGTCAGAGCCTGCAGAACGGTGGGGCTTGAGCCCCCCCCCCCCCCCACCCCCCTCATTTTTTTGAAAAAGTATGTTAGAGAAAACAAGAAAAAAAGAGAGAAAGAAAAAATGAGTGACCTGCCAGTGTCGCAAATGAGGTATCAAAATACGCTCATTTGACCGTAATTAAATGCCTAAAATCCCTTAGCTTAGCTTAGCTAGACCCCACCAAGGGCCCTAAAGTGGGCCCCTGGATGCTCTTCTGACGTAATTAAACACCTAAAACCCCTGAGCTTCAGGGGGATCCGCACCCTGGACCTCACCAGGGGCCCTAAGACGGGCCCCTGAATGCTCATCTGACCGTAATTTAATGCCTAAAACCCCTGCAGCTTCTGGGGGCATCGCCCCTTGACCCGCGGGGCAAAGACCCTGGACCCACGCCAATTTACGCTCCACTCGCTACGCTCTACCGGATCGTTAATACTCCACTATGAAAAACATTCCGCGGGGCCTGCATGTAACATGTAAGAGTCTGAGTGGTGATGATGCAGATTTTGTTTTTCTCATTACGCCTATGCCCCTGAAAGGTGAGCCCCCCTGGAATGTTTGCCCCCTCCCCCAATCTCAAACTGCTTCCGATGCGCCTGGTGGGGGCAGAAGAAAAAATTGCATCACCACCACTCTTACATGTTACATGCAGGCCCCACGGAACGTTTTTCAAAGTGGAGTACTACTAACGATCAGGTTAAAGTGTATCGAGTGGAGCGTAAATTGGCGTGGGGTCCAGGGGCTAAGCCCCTGGAAGCTCATGATTTTTAGGCATTAAATTACGGTCAGATAAGCATATTTAGATACCTTTTGTGTGACTGGCAGTTCACTAATTGTCGGGGGTCCAGGGGGCAGAGCCCATGGAAGCTCAGGTTTTTGGGGTATTTTATTACAGTCAGATGAGCATTCAGGGGGCCCGCCCTTAGAAACCTCGGTGGGGTTAAGAGGGCAGAGCCCCTGGAAGCTCAGGGTTTTCGGAATTTAATTCCGGTCAGATAAGCATAATTTAGATACCTTTTGTGTGACTGGCAGGTCACTAATTGTCGGGGTCCAGGGGGCAGAGCCTCTGGAAGCTCAGGTTTTTTTGTATTTTATTACAGTCAGATGAGCATTCAGGGGGCCCGCCGTAGGAACCTCGGTGGGGTCTAGGGGGCAGAGCCCATGGAAGCTCGGCATTTAATTACGGTCAGATGAGCATATTTTGATATCTCATTTGTGACATTGGTAGGTTACACATTTTTTTTCTCTCTCTTTCTTTTATTTTCTCTTTTTCAAAAAGTGAGAGGGGCTCGCGCCCCGTCATTCTGCATATTTTTGCCCGACTGCTAATTTGGGAATTAGTAATTTTCCAAACAAACGCCTTAAAAGGTATGATTTTATAGACAAGTACCGGAAAATCCTGTCATTTAAGCAACATTTGTAAACCACCAGTATCGCATAAGAAATACCCCCCCCCCCCCATTGAGTACTAAAAAACACTAAAAAACACTAAAAACACCAGCACCAGTACTAAAAAACACACACACCCCATCCACGATATGCACGAAGCGCATATATTATTAAGAAAAAACCTCCATTGATAAATGCAGGGGCATGCGGAATGGTATACAAAATTTAATTCCTGATAACTTTCCTTTTCTTTGAATGGAATATAATTTATATGTGATTCAATTCAGTTTTTGTCCTTTTTTATGTTCTTTTTGGTTAAAAAATACAAACCATCTTTACTCCTTGAATACTTTCGTTCTTTTTTTAGGGGGGCGTTTTGAGAGGGCAAAATGCGTTTTGCCCCCAACTTTTTGGGTTGGGGCGAGTGCCACCCCAACCCCACTTCCGGCGCCTATGGTGGGGGTGTCTTTCAAGACGTCCCTAAAATACCCCAACCCCAATATTGAGTTAGATCAGCTTGAAAGTAAACCCAAATGGAACCTATATCAAAATATTCGCCAACAGTCCAAGATACA
>JAVYIG010015907.1:0-33611 GCA_035222895.1 Strongylocentrotus droebachiensis | reverse complement strand
CTTGTATAAGAAGGCGGTGAAATGGATTTCGTCCTATCCCATTCATTCGAGGGAAGCGTCTTCCCGCCCTAATCCACTTCGCGCGAGTTTGGACGATGGCAAGATACATTAGCCTATTAAAATGCGAGGGAACGTTGCGATCGAATGAGAACATTTAGATTTTAGATTTTTTTTTCAACCTCTGTCCAGAAACTCTATACAGTATTCTCGTGCACTAGAAATCTTTGTTCATGGTTGTACTGCAGAAACAGAATGATTTCTTACTATTATTTTGTCTTGCTAGGGAGACGGGAAAAACTAATTTCTCTTGATTTGTAAAGAGAAGCACGTGCCCCAACCTCCCCAATTCGGGGGCCTTGTGATAAGGGTATTATAAAGTACAAGAAACACTATTCTTTATTTTTCGAGGGGGCATAGCCACCGAGCGAGAACATTTTAGTTTGAAAAGTTGAAACTATGCAAGAGAAAGCATAGCAGACATCAAAAGCATTTCATGTCATTTTATTTTATTTTTCTTTTGTCTTACGAGGGGGTCCCTAGAGAAAAATCTATTACTGCAAACAAGAAATTATAGAATATTGCAATTCAAAAATTTGCATTTTCACAGCAATCTATATAAATGATCCTTATACTGAAAACCTGTTGGCTTATGAGGGGACAAAAACGATTTAGCCACCCACCTTATAGAGGGAAACATTTGCTCCTCGCTTTTTGCACCTCAGGAGAACAGGGTTTGAAAGCAGGGAGGTGTCAGTTAAACTGACACCTCCCTGTTTGAACGGTCTTAATAAAACTGCATGCCTCTACCAGGGAGGTGTCACCTCCCTGCCTCTACTATAGTAATAAGCGAGAGAGTGTAGCAAGACCGAGTGAGCAAATTTTGATTTCAAATGTTAAAACCCTGTATTTTAAAGCACAATAAATATTATCCATGGTAATATAGCAAACTGATGGCTGTCATGAGTTCTTGTATTGCGAAGGGGATAGGAAAACCGAATTTATACCTATTTTTGTAGAGAGATATCGTATTGTGAGGGGGGGGGGGGCAGAAACGATTTTCCGCCGCTACCCATGATAGAGTAAAAAAACCTGAAGTCTATACTATGGGAGACAGGGTTTCTAACATTCTCTGCTTTTATGTTCAAGTACGTCTTTGTGTAAGGGAACGTAGCGACAAAATGAGAAAAATTAGATACATATATAGCACTGTTGAATCTTTGCATTTTAAGCTCTTACAAGCTGATCGCTTCACTGTATTGGGACAAAAACTATATATCCCTTTGATAGATGGAATCATTTGCCTCCTTGCTTACAATAAAGTGTATAGGAATACAGGTTCTATTGACTCCCAATGGAGAGTGGTGACCTAGCGAAGTGCAGAAAGTTTGCATATTATAGCACTGTAAACTTTATTATACATTGTCGTAATACAAAGTAATAACATGTACATTTTTTTTCTTCTTGCGAGGGGTCCTTTGGGGATAAAATCGATTTTGCCCAGCCTCACGCGGAAAAATAATAATTGTTGGGTGCATCTATACCCCTCTGCCTGCTTCCGGCGCCTCTTCTCAATGGTTTTCACCAACATTTAGAGGGTTGAAGTAAGTTCTTAAAACAAGCGTATAAGTATAATATTAAAAATAAGAGTACTATCAATCCTAAGATAGTGCTATTACCAGCGCGAATAGGATAACAAAATAATTATGTTTATGTGTACAAAGCCCTGCCAATAAAATATTGTTGTCTTTTACTTACCATGAACAAAACCAAAAGAGACTAAATCAACAAGACTATCCAATTTCTATTTTCTTGTGAGGTTTGTTATTGGAAAAAATTCTCTAAAAAGATGAAAGTGTTATGAGGATGAACAGGGGGCGCAACGGTTCCCTTATTGATTTTGGTTAATAATCCAGACAAAGAACAGTCACTTTGGACCTAATTTTTGTCAGCAAAACCTAATAATGTTGAAGTCGAAATCGACCTTGATTAATGATAATATTTAGTTGTCTTATTAAAACTTGGTTTATACCTGGTGAAAATATATCTTCGAAATATTCAATTGCAAAGCTGTGTCAAACTTACAAATAAACCATGACTTGTTGTTGTTATGCATTTGGTAACACTTTGATAAATGAATACAGATTGTCTTTCGCAGTGAAGTAGTGACACAAAAGTCCAATACAAAATCTTTGAAATTCATTTTTATTATACAAAAAATGATTAATAATGATGGATGAAACATACTGATATATGCGAAATATTCACTAGGGAAAGCGCTTTTGTTGCAAAATTTAAAAAAAAACAGTTAACAAAACAAAACAAAACAAGACAATAATTGCAAATGAGGGTCTACTTACTATATCTACAAATGGTCTGCCATCTGGTGCAAGGTCCTCTTCACTGTCCTCTGCATCGAGGAAATCATCATCGAGATTATCATGGGCATCAAATCGATCGACCGGACTGCAAGATGCAGTGACAAGAAAGAAGAGGAGAATACTAATGGAGTAAACGCCTTTCATTTTCAGTCTAGATTTTTATTGGCCACTCTTTTCCCCCCAAATTTCTAAAACTGCTTGACTGCAAAGTTCAGATGGCGGCTACTTTTGCAAAAACTTTTTGTAAGTATCAAAACGTGGTTGCTGACAAGTTTTACAACTGACAGTGAACTTCGTGTGCTTAATTGTGGAAACTTTCCAGAGCATCTTTGATGGCAAGTTCACGAGATAACTGAACTTCGTCGGAACCATCGTATTTATGCATTTATCGGCAAGGTGGGGATATGCTCCAATGCAGAATGGTATAATCATCATCAGTTTTGTTTTGTTTTTGCCGATGTCTAAAACCAGGGGTTACGAAATCAAGGTTGTGGTGTACGATGCCGTGCCGTCATGCCGTGGACTCTGACAATGGACAACGTTCATAAAGGCAAACAGAATTCGGATTTAGGCGGAAATACTTGGTACTTCTCTATACACAGATATCTAATCAAATCTTTTGTGTGTTTTTTTCTTCCATATCTGTAAAAGCTTTTCACGTACATGTATGATAAAAGTCGAGCTAGTGTAATAAACAATTCGCTTTTTACAATAGATAGTTCAATTATATTTATGATGCACACGGCCCAAATGAATTAATCATCATCGTTTACCAAATATGGTTATGAATCGGAAATGAAAGGCGATTGGAAGTTCGTTTAATTTGTATGTGCGTAATAGGAACAGTTCCGGAAAGTATATTAAAATCGTAAAACAAAATCATTTGATGACTAAATATTTGCCTGATGGTCATAAATATGTTTTTCATAATGTCCAGTTAGTAAAATTCATTGACGCCTTTTTGTATTTTCATTAATTTTTACTGCGCCTTGCTTCCTATAAAAAAAAAAAAAATTAAATTCTCCTTCTGTTGTTCCTTACCAAATACGGACAAGGAATGCAGTAAGGTGCATAGTTATGTCATATATAGTGTTTGTTCATGCCTATGGGGAAAAAGTTCAGAGGAAACAAAGCTTCATTATACATTCATTGGCTGGATGCTGATGGTAATTTTTGGCGTAATTTCCACTATTAAAATATGAGTTGACCCTTGTTGTTCTATGTCATTGGGCTGTACAGACGTGTATCAATAAAACATGATGGGAACCGAGATTTATAACACGTCGTAAGGTAACCATCAAAAAGACGTGCACTTGACTCCGTTTTGAATCGGGGTCCGTCTGAGTTTGGAGGCGAAGACAGAGAGCTTGACCATGCTGACACCGAGTGTACCTACCGCTAGACCAATAGTCGGGTCAATATACGGTTTAAAGGGCCCATGACATCGAAATACAAGTGTATTCCTGTTGGTGTGCAGTCCTGCATACATCTCATATTTTGATAATTATGTAAACTTCTGAATTGTTTCATAGATTTTTAAATATATTTTTAAATATTTGTTTTTCAAACTTGCTAAGCTCCACCCCAAAAACCTCCAGATCTGATTCCCCTTGTGACATCATCTGTCAGTCATCAATGAGCTAACTTGAGAAAGTGGCATGTAACTTTGCCAACGTTGACCACCTGTTACAATACCACAAACAATAGCAACATATAAGTTGCTGTGTCAGACATGTCAGACTAAACTAATATTCTAGAATAGACAATGGTATGTAATTTCCCCCAGCTTAGCACACGTTCATAACATAATTGCATGCTTCCATATTATGTACAATACATCATCATTGCCTTTGTCTTCCTGGTGTTGCTACAGCCTGTCTGACATAGCAACTTGTATGTTGCTATTGTATTACGTATTGTAACAGGTGGTCGACTTCGGCAAAGATACATGCCCACTGACAGACTTGGTGAGGGCCGGATTAGTCGCCGGCCACTCGACCATGAAGCTGGCAGTACAGGCCTTACATGGTAACATGTAGCAACAAAACAGTTAGCCAGACATAAATCGACAATAATTAGCCTATATCTGATACAGGGACACTTTATATTGAAAACACTACCAGCCCCCAGTGGTTTGTGGCCCTTTGGACGTCATATTGGATTTCGTGGTTTCCTGAACCACTGCATAACGTTCTAACTTATCTTAATAGATTCTATGACCCCGAAAACCATAGCATAGACACCCCAATTATGTTTCTGAGATGGATAATATAATAAGTGACTTATGGCCATTTTTATATAATGGCGGCCGTTTTGGACGCCATTTTGGAATATGGGTTTTCTGGACCATCACAACCCATGCTTACTTGTTTCAATGGATTCTCTGAACCCCAAAACTATGGGATAGACATCAAAATGATGTCTTTATGATTGATAATAAGTGATTTATGGTCGTTTGTAGGTATCGGCGGCCATCTTGGACGCCATCTTGAGAATAACAGCTTTCTGAACCTCCGATTTCGGTATACTTTCAAAATGTTCTTTCTGAGGTCGAATACTTTTGTCGCAATTTTGGGGGGTCAAACCATATATTGACCCGACTACAACTCACATCTCTCTTGTTGTTGTTGGTGGTGGTGTTGATGTTGTCGTCGACGTCGTCGTCATCGTTTTTGCCTGCTCTCCTAAAAAGAGTTATTAATCTAAACCCATTTTGATTTGTAGTCATATCAAGAGTATGAATATCATCGGTTTAATAAACCTGATTAAATAAAGAAGTTAAAGGTCAATCCACAACCTTGGTGATAAGTTCATTTTTATGAAAGCAGAAAAATAAGAGAAACGGGTTGACGTAATTTTGAAATAAATCGGACCAATAACAAGAGTTATAAATATTTGAATCATGAGATCACTAAATCTAATCGAATTTCAAATAAGCATTTTGGTCAGTGGATTGTGATGTAGTCATGCCCAATGCTCCCGTTTGTCGTGTACTCAAATATCATTAATTTCGGTTTTTCTTCTAAGTGCCTTCTCCCTTGCTGCACTGCTACAAATATATTATCGATAGCATATCATTGTAGTTCTTTCACAGAGAAAAGACCCTCCTGAGTTAAACATTTTAGTCATGTTATGTTGAAACAAATGAGAAAGTTGTCCGGCACTATACGTCATGGTGACATTAACCTATTCAGCCATTGTGAAATGCTCACCATACGTATTGAGATTACTACTTTCACACACACACACACAAACATTTCTTATGTTTTATCCGATTTCGTTTAAACTTTCACAAATAGGTCTATAATCAATACACTTTTGTGCGTCTCCTTTTTAAAGATGGGTATCAATTTAGCTATCTTCATTTAATCTGGAACAACACCATTAAAGATTGAAAAGTTAAGAATATGAATTAAAAGGACAGTAATTTCATTGACAATAATATTATAAACAATTCTGTTATTAACACTGTTAAACCCCAGAATTTTAACGATTTCAATTGTTTCATTCTTCATTTATTCATTCATTCATTTATCTATTCAAACTTTCCATCTGGTTACCCTTTTACTATGTATGTGTGTGTGTGTGTGCGTGTGTTTGTATATATTATAGTCATGTTAATTATTAAATATTGTATCTAATCTTAATTGATCAATGACACTAAAGACAAATATAGCCAAAATATATCTTTGCAACTGAATAGTATCTATCGTGAATTACGTGTTTTATTTTGTATATACTAGTAAAACAAATGATAATGATATTGAATACAGTATGAGAAACACAAATTAACATTGCAACAAAGACGCTTTGATTTCTTTCGTTTTGTTTTTGTTTTTACCTTAGCATCGCCTATCATAGAGCACTTCGATATATAAATTGTGTGCTTACAGCCTTATTCATTAGTATATTCCACATACAAAGAATCTTGCGCTACGATTGGTCAAAAGTAAATCACGTGACGATAGATAGTTCGCCCATCAGTGATGGAAGAAGAAAAGTTCGTTGCACTGTGTAGATAGTAGTACTATCTACACAGTCAACGCACTTTCACGTAAGATAGAAGTACTATCTACACAGTGCAACGCACTTTCTTGTATACGTTGCGTATACGTACGTACATACGTACGTAAGTACTGCATGCACTGTACACCGTTTGCTAGCTGTTAATTGATGATTTGTTGCTCTAAAATGACGGAAGAAGTGAAATATTACCGATGAGGAATATAAAGCAAATAATCACCTTTTGGTTTCAGGCGATGGCAAACTATCACTTCCTCGGCGATCCGAATGTATACGCTATCTTTCCTCAGCTTCGCTTCGGAAAGATAGCTACATCCAGATCGCCTCGGAAGTGATAGTTTGTCCCATCTCCTTCACCAACGGTAATTATTTGCTTATTAATCACATAATCGATATTCGTGTGCGTTTTTGGTATGGAATTTTTTTTCTTCTCAGTTGACAACATAAGTTGTTCTAGCTGGTTTTGTTATAAAAAGATCAACGAGAACGAGTTCATAGTATTCAAAAAGTCCGTAACAAACGCACGAGAATCCTATTGCAAAAGATTAGCGTTGAAAGTCGCCCATTAAAATGCATAAGTTTCACGGATAGTCAATATAACTTGCATTTCAATGAGAAAATCAGCATAATTAGATTGCGATTGCCCGTATAATTATACTACTCCATAAATCTTTCTCTTTTTGCCAGTAATATATATATTTATACAAATAAAGTTTCCAATATATTAATCATAATATTTATTTAATGTTTTATCTCATAGAGCTAATCCATCACCTCCCCCATTCTTGTTTTGTTTGCTATTCGTAACCAAGGCAAGGAGTACAAAGCGAAAACCCTAAAACCAAGTTTCAATTATTCCTATATGATTGATCATAGAACATTCATATTTGATTTGTTGCAACAACAAACAACTTATCACCAGCTCGTAGTTGTGTACTAAATCATAGTACTCTATTTACAATTTAATTGGGGTTAAATTGACGAACATAAATCCCCATGATTGAGTACATATTCATTGACTACATTGTTGTAGCATGGATCAGCAAGGGGGAGTGTCCAGGCGGCAATTTTTGAAATAACCATCAGTGTTCGGGTAACCACCACCTCGTATAATAATAATAAATAATAATAATTAACCGTTCTTGTATAGCGCATAACACATAGTAATATAACATGTCCCTAAGCGCTCTAGAGAAAAACACAACAGAATAAAAAGACAAGATGTACTGGGTAACAGACAAAATGGTTGAATTAAATGTTAAATAAGTGCGTCTTTAAAGCAATCTTAAACTTAACAATGGAGTCAATGTTTTTTAGATGTTCCGGGAGTTTGTTCCATAAAGTTGAGGCAGTGTGAGCGAAGCTGCGTTCACCATATGACCTGGTCATCACTGGTGGAATAACAAACAATTTTTTCTTATTAGAACGAAGATTTCTAGAAGGAGTGTACAATGTTAACAGATCTATCATATAAGGAGGCGCAAAATCATTAAAACATTCATAAGCTAACAACAATATTTTGAATAAAATGCGAGAGTGAATGGGTAGCCAGTGTAAGTCTCTTAAAATAAGAGACACAGATTCATGTTTCCTAATACGATAAATAAGACGAGCTGCTGAGTTCTGCACAACCTGCATCTTCTGCACTTGACGAGCCGAAATCCCAGAAAGGAGGCTATTGCAAAAATCAAGATGACACGCCACAAAAGCATGTATCAAGCGTTCAGTAGTGTGTTTATCTATCAGATTGCGAATTTTCCCAATTTTGTGAAGTGCAAAAGATGCTAATCTGCATTTCTGTGAAACAAAATTGTCCACAGTGAAATTATCATCAAATATCATGTCTAACTTAGTACATTCTGGTGATAACATTTCATTTTCAGTAAGAAAATAGAGTCATCATTATTTTGTAAGCGAGCGGAGCGAACAAGCGAAATTAAGAAACTCTATATTTGGGCAAGTGATTTATACCAACCTTGGCCAACCTGTACACGTACGCCAATCTCATTTGGTAATAGCTTCATACTTATTTCCATTTCCTAACAATTAAACAAGTTGGCGCCTTAAGTGTTTGTTTTGTTTTGTTTGCCAATATTTTTTATTTATTCACCTGTTCCATAGCACGAGGACTGCAAATATCAAAACCACTTTTTAAATTGTTTTCCTTCTATCAATATCTTTGTGCACGTCATAAACCTCATCAATGTTTGTTTTTTAAAAACCATTTCCTGTTTTGATCCACCAGTATCCTTGACAAACTTACATTTATTAAATTGAATTGAAATTTATTTCCATCATCATGACAATATATACAAAAATAAAATATGGAATTTCATAACAGATAACAATTTCAAAATTACATATAAATTGACATAACAGCATTCAAAATATGAAGAAAATATAATAGTATAAACCATGGTCCAAATGGAAAATGGTGCATCCGCAAAAGCCAATAAGGCTTGACAATTGAATGCACCAGGCGCAGAAGTAATAATTACATAAGGGGGGAAAAGAAAGTGTTTACACCTTATTGAAGACGGTGGAGGTGTGTCTGAACATGGCACATAATATATTAATGATTATTGTAGCAGCGTTGTACACATGCGTAATTGCCCTTGGCAACCGTGTTTTATGAAATAAAGGAGTTCAGAGATTGGGAGTTCGCACAATCCACAATGTAGTCAATCTCTAGTCTTTTGTGTGATATTTCACATATTCATACAATGTGCTAAACATAAGACCCCTCAAACATGAAGAAACTCACAAGGGAGCTTTGTCATCAAGCGTCAAAAAGAAAGGATGCGCGGGAGCGAAGTGACCGAGATTTAGATTTTTTTTTTAATGTTAGACCATCAGAAACTTTCTTTCGGATGCATTTTAGCCTGTATTTAGGGCGCATATTATAATCCTTTCTTTTCCCTTTCTCATTGTCTCTTTTTGGGGGTATTTTGCGCCCTCTTTAGGAACCGCCCAGGGCACGTGTCTCCTTTGCCCCTCGTAAATACGCCACTGTGAATTTGTCAAATAACGCGACATTTTTCACTCATCACAATTCATTAGCGCCCTGAATTTATCTGTTTGTTTTTTGTCTTAAGTCACGTTTTGATTTGGAAAAAATGAATGAATGTTTATTCGAGGTTTTACCCTACAAAATAGCACCGTACAAAACAAAATCTGTCAATTTAAGAATAAAAGTTACTATTATTAAGTCCGGTAAATTCTTGATTTACCTTACAAATTCGTTTTTAAGCATTTTAGCTTTCTCGCCGGGTAGATTTTGATCGTATGTGCTTTCATAAAACCTGAATTTAATCGAGTTGTATATCACCTGAAGTTTTATCCAACAAAATTGCGCCATATGCGGACTACAAGCCGTCGATTTTAGAATAAGTACTTGTTTTGACTTGTTTGCCTTTTAAAATTTGGATTTCTTACAGGTTGGCGATGTACCTTCTACCTACTTTACATTTAAATCCAAAAATTGGTGAAACACTTTATTTTTCATGAAAGACAGTTATAGGGACACGGTTTCTAGGGTAAAGTTCCAATTAGAATTTAGGTCAAGGTACATATACTATAATAGTGGTTAGTCTCGTGTTGTAAGTTGCCTTGAAATAATTGCGGTGTTTATCCAACTATAGGTATTGAAAGAATTGGGGTTTTATATTCAGCGAAGCATTGTTGATAGTGGTCCTTCAGTATTCGTTATCCAGTTGAGGATGCATGGGTGACCAACCGTATATTGTAGCTTTGTTTGTTTGAGTGACGCCTTCTAATTAATTGTCATCATCATCATCAGCAGCAGCAGCAGCAGTAGCAGTATCATTACCTAACTATTACCTAAATAATTATTACCTAAATATCAGCCACCATTCAGCTTGAGGATGCTTGGGTGACCAATCGTATATTATAGCTTTGTTTGTTTGAGTGACGCCTTCTTCTTAATTGTCATCATCATTAGCACCAGCAGCAGTATCATTACCTAAATATTACCTAAATATCAGCCACCATTCAGCCACCATTCAGCCACCATTGTCCAGTTAAGGAAGCATGGGTGACCAATTGTAAATTGTAGCTTTGTTTGGTTGAGCTACGCCTTCAAAATAATTGTCATCACCAGCATCAGCAGCAGCAGCAGCAGCAGCAGCAACACTATCATCACCATTCTCCTCATCACCATAGTTTTAATAAAGAAATCCCTATACTTGCCTCGATCGAATATTATGTCACTGAAAACCTATTACGCTCTAAAAACTTAAATGTTAAATCAACATTTTAAAGGGGGGAGGAGAGACAACTTTTTCAGAATGGTAGATTAACGCTTTGAACGTGCTGAATCCAACACTATACAGGTTTAATGTTTAATCTAGCATGTTCAAGGTGTTACTCTGATATTTTGAAAAGTGCTCACTTCTCGGTCCCTTCAAAGAGTGATTTAAAGATCCTATCCGATGAAAATACAACTTGATATAAATGAAAAACTGAATGAGTGTAGAATACAAATATAAAGAAATAAAAAGTATTTTCCTTTCCATTATTGCACAAAAGCAAATTAAATCCTCATTTTCACCACCCCTCCAAATTACGGGTCAACAGACGACATAACAGTCATGTGGACCCAACCGGTTCACCTATACAGCTGAAGCGATGAGACGTGATTTATTAATGCAAAGTCATTGTGATTATGCGTACTCCACACACAAAAAAATTGTTTGTTTTTAGGTCGACAACTTCCGATTTTCAATATTTAGATTTTGAGTTTTCAGAGAGCAGACACTCCTCTGACAAACACTAAAATGGCATATAATTTTCAGTTCGGATATGATCTTTAAGATTTTAGTTTTAAAGTGTAGGGGCATTGAGGTCCCACCCTCCCCCAACGAAATGGGGGGAGGGTGGTAAAGCACAACATAATTATCATTATTTCAGACATTTGCTTCGAGCTTCACTTTTTCAAAAATACAAGATCAGAGGTTAAGGTACGACCAACCCACCTTCAAAATGAATATTCGCCTCTATCTACAGACCTTCAGGACTTTGCTCTGCATAGCTCGTGTTCTCATGTTTCCATTATGATATGAATTCAAATTCAAATAATCATTGAAATCGAATCCTGACCTTTGGGCATGTCTTTTTTGTAAAGATAAAACAAAAAAGAGGATTGCTAAGTAGAAATCTCAACAAAACTAAATTAAATTGTATATAAAATAATGACTCGTGTATATCGCGTTACACTCGACAAAAAATTGTGGTATCGCTGTTATAAAAGACACAACAAAACACAATAGAAAGGAATAGTGAATAGAAACAAAACCTTGATAAAACAAAGGGAAAATATTTCTAAACGGAAAGTTCTGTTGCTGACTAATTTTATTCAGAGCAGATAATAAAGAGATTATTGACCGTTGAAGAGCAAAGCAGATTATACGAAAAACATATTTATTGAAATAAAACCTCAAGTCATAACTAAGCAAATCCTATCAAATTCGAATCGGGATTTTCTTAAGTTGAAAAGCACCATAGTATAAGTGAAATACGTTACACAGCCTCAACGGAATATATTTAGCAAATCCTAAATGAATTCTATTATTTTTAAAAGGACATGTTGAATAATTTTGATAAAAAGTTACGGGTTGTACGTTATGCTGAGAACTTACTGAGCAGCGCTGATGTCGCTGTTTCTCGTCTATGGCGACCATGGCCCCGTCTTATAAAGAGGTGATATTAATCGCAACTTATTTGCGATTGACATCAATCACAACTATGTACACTGTCGCAATAATCCCTGAGCCCCGTCTAATAAAGAGTTGCGATTTTATTCCTTGCGATTACTTTGAATAAAATCGCAACTCTTTATTAGACGGGGCTCAGGGATTATTTTACTTATCGTCCTTAATTGTACTCTTGCATTTAGGTTAGTATTTTATTAAATCTCAGTTACGTCGTATAGTGTCTACCGTGTAGTGATGTACCTGTCGGTCAAACTTATCGACGTCGTGTGAGTCTTGTTTAGTGTTACATCTCCTGCTCAATCCGTCAACCCCATTATCTTCCCCCTTTTTCATATACGAATATATATATACAGGGTGAGTCAGAAAAAATGTCCCACTTTTTAAAAGTTGTATTGTTTGAAATTTGACTATTTAATCAGGGGTTTCATGATATGTCTCGATAGAGTTATCCTCCCAGTACATTTAGGTACCATTTTCATTTGGATCCCTTCACTACACGCATGACTGAACATCAGACAATCCTTACAAGACTACCAAATCTCACTTGCGCCAACTTACTGGGTGAGCAATAAAACAGTGCATTGAACAAAGACAGTCAGACAGACAGACACACACACACACGCACGCACATACACACACACACACGTACACACGCACATACACACACACGCACACACGCACACACACACAAACAAAGACAACACACACGGTTACAATTGTCTCATAATTTCCCCTTTTTTGATTAAGCATTGATTTTTATCAAGATCTCTGAATGTTAAAGTGGCATTTCCCTGACAATCTTTTCCTTTAGTACACATTCACTACCACCATCATATCATCATCATTGCCATCATCTTAATCTTAATCATCATCATTTTTATCATGAAGTGCACATGAATCCTCTCGACTTCTTCTTGTATGGCACTTGAAGTCAAGGATCTTCAGCAGCCCACCTGTGAACATCGAGGAGCTTCGGAGGAGAATCGTGGACGAGTCAGACGTGGTACGCCAATATGGGGACATGATCCGGCGAGCTTTTCAAGGAATGCTTCACCGTGCACAACTGTGCATCAGGAGGAATGGCGGTCATGTCGAGGATTGAGTACGGAGGATGAAGAACTTTGGGGAAACAGATTCATTGTTGTACCACAATAAAATACCTCAAAAAAAAAATTGTTTGTGTTTTTATTCACCGACGTTTGCGGTATTTGTGTGTGAGTTTGTGCCTATGTGCTTGTGTGTGTGTGTGTGCAAGTCGTGTGTTTGTGTTTGTGTGCGTGTGTGTGTGTTTGTGCGTGTATGTGTGTGTTTGTGGTTGTCTGTCTGTATGTCTGACTGTCTTTTTTCAATGCACTGTTTTATTCCTCACCCAGTAAGTTGGCGCAAGTGAAATTTGGCAGTCTTGTAAAGATTGCCTGATGTTCAGTCATGCATGAAGGGATTCAAATGAAAATGGTACCTAAATGTACTGGGAGGATAACTCTATCAAGACATATCATGAAACCCATAATTAAATATTCATACTTCAAACAATACAACTTTTAAAAAGTGGCACATTTTTTCTGACTCACCCTGTATATATTTGGCTATTTTCTTTATATTTTCATGGTATTTCCTGGCAAACCATACTATTTTTTCAAAATGAAAAACAAACACAAACAAAACATATTTTAAGCTAAGGATTTGGAACATAATATATATAATCATAATTATTCAGATATGAAAATAGTCTAAAAGACATATTATGTGCTGTGCTGTTTTTTCACTAGATTGATTGATTGATTTGTATTTGCCAAGAATAACAGATCAAAATTAGGTCAGCTTGAACAGTTAGTTCAAGCTATTCTTCGGTTAGTTTTAGACTATTATTGTTTTATATGATATTCTCTCTTTCTTCCTTCAAACATCCTTACATCTCCGTTCTTTAGTTTGGATCAGCTCTCTTAGTTCTTTCTATCATTCCCTTCCTCTACTCCCACTGTCCTGTCCTTTTAGTTTTATCAACCTCTTTCTCCGTTAAAGAGATTGGGTAACTTTGTCTCAGATTCTGAAACAAAATCCTGGATTCAGCTCATGCTGCAATGATAATTATAAACCTTTAGGTCAGTCAGGAACCCATGACTTTTACAAGCCGATCGCCTGCCTGATTATCATGATATTTATGATTGGAAATCGAAATCAAATTTGGCGTTTTCCTAACGGTTTTCATACCACTACAGTTTATTGGGGGAAATGAGTATAGTATAACCGGTCACTCAAAGATTTTTACTTTTTTGAGGCACTTCTTGATCATTTTGAAGCGCAATTTTGTTAGTGTTTCATTTTGTTAGTGCTTCAATTTTGCACCATATCACAGACACTGATAACACGTAGGGCCGTGCATCTCAGATTTAACATTGTTAAACGAGCCTTTAACTCTTCTTAGTGCTCTCAAATTCTCAGCACGCCTCTCATCATTTAATCTTTTACTATTGTTATTAATCATCCGATGTATAGATTTACTCGCCTTGTTGTATATTCATCACTTACTAATTTCGAGTATTACTATTCCCTTTGTGCTTATGTATGTATTGTATTGCTGTTGAAAACTTTATGAAGTATACTTACCATTTATTTTAATTTGGACGGATATAATTCAACTGAATTGAGTTGAATTGGAAACATGGTGACAATAATGTAAAATTAATGATACTTTCTTCATTTTTTAGCCTTAATATCTCCCTGTATACATATTGTTAAGTTCGATTCCATTATAATTTGATATCAATTTCTACGATACTGGATGAATCATTATCTTCATGAAACCTTTGTTATTGTTGCATAATTCATGCTTTTTTCCTAAAATATCTGTCACTTTTGGTTTCATTTTATGCATCTTCATTTCAGCTTATAGTCGTGACTAGATAGGCATAGGTCTACTCCTCTGATAAAATGCAAACATCTTTTATCCATATACGCGGGTTAAATACCGTCGATTTCCGTCGATGATACAGTTTTTGAGTATAATATTTGTGTTTATGTTCTCACAGAGATCTATAAAAAAAAAAAAAAAAAAAAAAAAAAAATTGTGGACATATGCAATAAATCAATAACCTTACATTTCCACCCACACCCTCGTTTAAAAAACGAATCTGTATATAACCCTTTTATATGTTTTCAAATATTATATTCATGAAGGGTCTTCACTAACAGTAATTATAGATTTTTTTCGATAACGGGGACACGCAAAGAATATCTCAAAAATTAACCTAACAAAACAACTGTACTGTTGTAGCGCCATCTATCTTCCTAAACGCGTGACTCGCATCATCAACTTCCCAATGTGCAAACAAAATCTGTTTTTTTTTTCTTTTCTTTTCTTTGGTTGATAATCTAAATGCATATTAAAGTCACCAATAGTTCATGCCTGTTTGATAATGGTTTAAAAATTGACGGGGCGTCGATCGGGGTGTGCCCTTAAGTTCTCCAAATGAATTCCGGAACCAAATCATGTGTCGTTTGCCGGGTGGATTTTTTTTTCTACTGCTCATTAAGAAAGCATGTGCATGCTAGCAACCAGGGGACCAATGCCTTTAAGTACTCTCCGAGTGACATCCCGGTTACGAGACGACTGTTATATTGAACTTTCAAAGTTGTTGCCTTTGAGATCGTAATTTTCTGTTAAATATTTGTACAATTAGGTCTAAACAGTGTAACCTAACTATACTTATTAATTTAATTAGTAATTTAATTAGTAATTAAAAATACTAATCAATCGATCACGGTCACAAAAGAGGGGCTTAAGTAAATCATTAGTTATGAATTTCCATCAATGCCTCATGAGCTATTCAAATGAGGGGCACACTGGGGCATACCTGAGATATTGTTGTTGTTGTTGTTGTTTAGTTCAGCGTTATATGGCGATCAGTCAAATTTGACCGTTATCACCAACATTAAAAAAAGACTTTCATAGTAAACAATGAATTCACCTCTCTCTTTTATCATAATTTTCTTTGGGGGAATCCCTGTGTTTTTGTTACGGTTTTTATTAATAATTATAAATATTATATTTATTATCATCATATCATGCCAGCTTACCGAATCCTGTCCTTTATTATTCGGCACCATCCTGACAAACCTGCTCGTATGATACGAGGGTTTCTCGGAATGTTTTAAGAAAAAAAACACCTATGTCCTTTAGGTGCGGAACATGCATGGTGGCTCTCTTTGATCGGATACCTTTGGGATACCTTTATCTTAATATATTCAAAGGAATAGAACTTGGATGTGCACTGAAGTTTTCTTTTCTTTGTTGCTATTTGCAGACGATACAAATGTATTCTGTTATCATAGAAACTTAGAAACTCTTTTATAAATTGTAAATAGAGAGCATGTGTATTGACTAATTGGATTCATGCAAATAAACTGTCACTAATTTATTGACAACCACTGGCGTCAGCCCCCCCCCCCAAAAAAAAAAAAACCATGACTTATGTTCAATTCCATACAATTAAGTGAGTTATAAATGTTCGTGATATCACATGATTTTCAACAAAATGCGCGTTTCTCCATTTCTGTTGCAAACTGACACATTTCCAAATTGCCAGGAAGAGCATATATTTTTTTTATAGTCACTAATACCCTTTTCACATCTACCAAATATTGCTTAACCCCGGGAAATAGGTGGGGCTAAGGGGGCTCTTAGCCCCACCAATTCCTTCCTTAGCCCCACCAATTACCCGGGGTAATTTTAGCCGGCTTTCTGTTCACATTACGTTTTGCCAAAGTGGGCTAACCCCACAAATAGTACGGGACTATCTGGCCCTGCAAAATAGCAGGGTTAGCCGGGCAATTGCGGGGTTAGCCGGGCAATTGTGGTGCTAAGCTGCGTAGTGTGAATCCGAACCGGGCTAAGGAGAAGCGGGGCTAAGCAACAGCCAATCACAGACAGCGTGGTCGTGTGGTCGTGAATTTGCATTTATCGCGCGCTATGCATGCAGTTCACGTTACGCATGCATGCAGTTCACGTTACGCATGCATGCTCTCTGTATTGACGTTTAGTCTTTTACGAGGCAGAGGTCATTATGAAAAAATCTTTATTATAAAATTGATTTAAAAAAATAGTGAAAGAACATGTAGCTCATAATTTTTTATTGCATTTATCATTATCAGTCATATTTACGTAGGTAAATTTATCAAGTGAATTGGATGAAAAATGGGTAATTGATTTGTATCGGTAAAATAATAAAGGGAAAACGCTTTGCGCAAGGCTGGATAACACAACACGAGCGAGCTAAAATTATTACGTACCGTACTGTATATTGTTGGTCTTTTTACCACAAGCAAAGAGTTCGTTGACCGATATTGATTATAGTTCAATTGTTGCATTGATTGTCTCCTTTAGTCGAAAGGCGCATGCGCGGTAGCAAAAGCATTAATATTCATGAGCTATCGAATAGTCCGGGGCGCTAATTTTTTTTCCGTACTCGAGAGAGCAAAAATCCCATAGGGTTAGGGTTAGGGTTAGGGTTAGGGTTAGGGTTAGGGTTAGGGTTAGGGTTAGGGTTAGTACCGGTATTTGCCCTCTCGAGTACGGAAAAAAAATTCGCGTCCGGGGCTAAGGCGAACGTAGTGTGAATCGCGTGAAATTTCTTAACCCCGGCTAAGCACATAGTCCGGGGTTAAGAAAATAGATGTGAACAGCAAAAAAAATAGTATGGGGTTAAGGATAGTATGGGGTTAAGGATAGTCCGGGGTTAAGAAAAATAGATGTGAAAAGGGTATAATGGGCCTTAGTGGCCACTAACAGTAACGCTAGTAGATAACCGTATATCCAGTTTAGCGAAAAGTCTGGATACCCGATTTACACGCTAGCGAGGGGAATTTTTCGATTAATTCCAATAAAACCGCTCGCGGAAAGCCTAGACTGTATTTTAAACCTTTACTCGTACGTACTGTAGATGTACTGAAATTGTTTTGTCGATGGGTATGGCGCGCCATTTGACCAATAACCCCGATAAACACTGTTTATCGCCGATAAACAAGGTTTATCAACGAAAAACAAGGTTTATCGAGCGATAAACATTGTTTATCGTGAGAGACTCTGTATATCGACTGATAAACACAGTTTCTCTCGATAAACACTGTTTATCGACGATAAACAATGTTTTTCGGCAATAAACATTGTTTATCGAGAGAAACTATGTGTATCGACTGATAAACCTTGTTTTTCGCTCGATAAACCTTGTTTTTCGGCGATAAACAAGGTTTATCGAAAAACACAGTTATTCGTATTTCGTCAGGAGTGGGCGCTTTTTAAAGTTGCACCCAGCTCAGAGCACTGCTCCGCACGTGCGCTTTACACCGTAGAATATACCAACCCCGTAACACTTGCTCGCGCTCATGACCACGATCGATCGACATTTTCTGAGTGGAGGTATGGCGAAGTATTCTTAATTCCAGGCTTTTTTCCCAATTTTTGGAATTTTATGTTTATATATCTCTTTCTAGCTCTCTCTCTCTCTCTTTCAAACTTTCTAGGTTTTCCCCTTCTCTTATCTCTCTCACTCTCTTTCTCTCCCTCACTCTCCCCCTTTCTTTCTCTCACTCTCTCTTTCTTCTACCCTCTCAATATAACCCTTCTGTCTTTCCCTCTCTTTCTTGTAATTCTCTCTTTCCCTTTCTCTTTCCTTTTTCTTTCTCTGCACTCCCTCTCTGCCTCCTCCCATTTTATCTATTTCCCCCGGTATGAGAAATAGTGTAGAGATAGATGGATGGAGAGAGAGGAGATGTAAATGAGAGATGGAGGAGATAGAGGAGAGATAGAGCAGGGATAGATGGATGGAGATAGACGGAGAGAGAAAGAGATAGGAGAGATAGAGCAGGGATAGAGGAGAGATAGAGCGGGGATATATCGATGGATATAGATGGAGAGAGAGAGAGAGAGGAGAGATAGAGGAGAGATAGGGTAGAGATATATAGATGTATGGAGAGAGAGAGGATAGATAAAGGATAGATAAAGGAGATATAGAGGAGAGATAGAGCAGGGATAGATAGATGGAGATAGAGGGAGAGAGAAAATGAGAGATACAGGAGAGACAGAGGAGAGATAGGGTAGAGATTGATGGATGGAGAGTGAGAAGAGTCAAAGGAGAGATAAAGGAGAGATAGAGGAGATATAGAGCGGGGATAGATCGATATCTCTCCTTTATCTCTCCTCTATCTCTCCTTTATCTCTCCTCTCTCTCCATCCATCTACCCTGCTCTATATCTCCTTTATCTCCATCTATTTATCCCTGCTCTATCTCTCCTCTATCTCTCTTTTATCTCTCCTCTCTCTCCATCCATCTATCTCTACCCTAACTCTCCTCTATCTCTCCATCTATCTCCATCCATCTATTCCTGATCTATCTCTCCTCTATCAAGCTCTCTCTCTCTCCATCTACTTCCATACATCTATCCCTGCTCTATCTCTCCTCTATCTCCCCTCTATTTGTCCTCTATCTCCATCCATTCATCTCTACCCTATCTGTTCTCTATCTCTCCTTTATCTGTCATTTATCTCTCCTCTCTTTCCATCCATCTATCCCTGATCTATTTCTCCTGTATCGATCTCTCTCCATCTATATTCATCCATCTATCTTTAAAATATCTCTCCTCTATCTCTCCTCTCTCTCTCTCTCTCTCCATCTATATCCATCCATCTATCCCCGCTCTATCTCTCCTTTTCCCCTGCTCTATCTCTCCTCTATCTCTCATTTATCGCTCCTCTCTCTCCAACCATCTATCTCTACCCTATTTCTCATACCGGGGGAAATAGATAAAAGGGGAGGAGGCAGAGAGGGAGTGCAGAGAAAGAAAAAGGAAAGAGAAAGGGAAAGAGAGAATTAGAAGAAAGAGAGGGAGAGACAGAAGGGTTATATTGAGAGGGTAGGAGAAAGAGAGAGTGAGAGAAAGAAAGGGGGAGAGAGAGAGAGAGATAGAGAGTGAAAGAGATAAGAGAAGGGGAAAACCTAGAAAGTTTGAAAGAGAGAGAGAGCTAGAGAGAGATATATAAACATAAAATTTCAAAAATTGGGAAAAAAGCCTGGAATTTAGAATACTTCGCCATACCTCCACTCAGAAAATGTCGATCGTGGTCATGAGCGCGAGCGAGTGATACGGGGTTGGTATATTCTACGGTGTAAAGCGCACGTGCGGAGCAGTGCTCTGAGCTGGGTGCAACTTTAAAAAGCGCCCACTCCTGACGAAATACGAATAACTATGTTTTTCGATAAACCTTGTTTATCGACGAAAAACAAGGTTTATCGAGCGAAAAACAAGGTTTATCAGTCGATATACATAGTTTCTCTCGATAAACAATGTTTATCGCCGAAAAACAGTGTTTATCGAGAGAAACTGTGTTTATCAGTCGATATACAGAGTTTCTCACGATAAACAATGTTTATCGCTCGATAAACAATGTTTATCGCTCGATAAACCTTGTTTTTCGCTCGATAAACCTTGTTTTTCGTCGATAAACCTTGTTTATCGCGGTTATTGGTCAAATAGCGCGCCATAGATGGGTGTTGTGTGTACATTGTGTGTGTATGTTCACGCTCGCTGCGCTGATTTCTGCTCTCATATATGAGAGCAGAAATCTATTCTATTCAACAGCAAATTGCAAAATAAATACCAATATTTTTGTTTAATATTATGTAACTGCTCGGAATCTGTTATTGTGTTCAAATGGTTGTAGTGGTATCAACTATGAATAACTTGTTTCAACCATACTTTTTCCACAGGACGTCCCTCCCCTTCTCTCTCTCTCTCTCACTCTCTCTCTCTCTCTTTCTCCCCCTCATAACTGTTTCATCTCTATCTCGATCTCCCTACTCTTTTTAATTGGATGAATCGCTATGACGTTTGAATATATATATTAATTATGGTGGGCTTATTGTGCTTTCTAATGGATCCCTACAACATGGCAGATCCACTGAGGGGCCTGGCAGAGCAGAATCCTAGGATGTTCTCGAGTTTATTTGACTTTCAGGAGAGAAATAGTTTTTTAGAGAAAAAGAGGTTATTTCTAAAATGAAATGAAAGGGCTCTTGAAAGTCAAATAGCCCTTTCATTTCCTTTTAGAAATAACCTCTCTTTACCTCTTAAAGACAAATTTATGAGATGGAATGTTCAATCTGAGGGCTTTTTGTGCTCTTCGAAAAGAGCACACAATGGGGGCAGTGCAATTTAAACTTCAAGGGATGGATTATGTAGTTTTTATCGCTCTTGAAAGTCAAATAGCCCTTTCATTTCTTTTAGAGATAAACTCTTATCCATCCCTTGATATTTAAATTGCGCTGCCCCTATTGTGTGTTCTTTTTAAAGAGCACAAAAAAGCCCTCAGATTAGGCAGCAAGTAGCAGAAAACGCCCTTGATACTGGACTCAACATTCAATGGAATGACGCCCACATCATTGAGTTTGAAACGCACTTCTGGTCAAGAATGGTAGAAGAATCATCTGCATAAAAAGGATAGGGATTATTGCTATACATTGTTACCTTTCATCGATCCAGTGATCTCAAGGCAGCAGACAGCAAGAAATTGTGTAAATAATAAAAGGTCCAAAGGAGTGGTTGTTAGAAGCTTTAACTACATAAAACTCACACTCTCTCCAATTTTTGACAACAAAAGGTTGTCTTGGGAACCACTTCAGTTTATCTTTACGGATGGGGTGCCGGCAGTCTTGGGGCGGAGCCCCAGGAAGTTCTTGAATTTAAAAAAAAATTGGAAATTAAAATTAGTCGTCACAAGCGATAGAAATTCTTAGTTCCTCCTTGAAAGTCACAAAGCCCCTTTTATTTCATTTTAGAAATAACCTCTCTTTCTCTCTTAAAGACAATTTTATAGAACTTCTGTTTTCGTATTGTTGTACTTTCGTCCGCAGACTTCTTAGGCACATGTCGAGCCAACTCATCGGAAATGTAATCTGTAAGTGTAAATTTAAGTTTCATGTTCTTCCTTTTGTTTGTCTTTTTTTTCTTCTCTCTCTCTCCCTCTCTCTGTCTCTCTCCGTTCCCTCCATCCTCTATCTTCTTCTCTTTTTAAATTATTCTCTCTTTCTCTTCTCATGTTTTCCTTCCATCGTTCTCTCTTTTTCCCATTTCCATAAAAGAATACAATTTTCTCACTTATGATGGCAAAGCCATATCAATGTCGTAATACGGATAAGGCAGCAATAAAGAAACTTGAGAGCAGCTTGATGGTAGGTTGGGTGATGAGCCCATTTATTTGTTGATCATCATCATCGCATAAAGAAAACCCTGCAAATCAATCAGATGTGCCAAACATAAATACAAGACAAGTATAGATTCTTATCAACATATATCTGATACATAGTATACAACAATGTGGGCGAGGTAAACAGACAGTAAATTATCACACTGTTGGTTTACACTGTATTACATAAACTGTGACATCATGCATCAATGATAATATAATAATAAAGACAATATCATTGTCTTTAATTAGCACATATTATATGAAAGTACATATTCAAAATGCATCAATAAACAACATTACACCAATTAAACAATGTATATATATTAAATCATATCCTACCCAAGGTCTCTGAAGCAACAAGCCGGAGCAGCTCCCGGCTCCCAAAATACAACGCAGTCCCAGCTAGACCACACTACAGCTTCCAGCAAACCTCGCTAGCATGTCGTTTCTTTCAAAGGTGTAAAAACGTAACAAGGGCGTTGCACACTAATAGACAGCCCGACACACGCACAACCTCCTTCGCCCATGACAAGATGCAATGTGTGCTTACGTATCTGCTATGTCAGGCAGATTCCCGCGCCCACATATAAAGACCTATCACAATTCTATAAACAAAATATCCTTCCTCTTTTTGCTATTCTTATACAAACACCTTTTGAATGAAGTAAAAATTAGTTATTACACATTATATGCAATCTAATTCCTTTTTTACATAGACTCACAATATATCAATTCTTCCTCAAGATAACAAAACAAACTTATAAATCGAGGAACTACATTTCATTCACCGTATTTTTAACGGCAGTTTTATGCAAATTATACAAAGTCATTTGCATAAGAAAAACACGTATAAATCCAATTTCCTACATTTTCCCCGCTTGGGAATCTTTTGCCCACAAAAGAATAAAATGAATTACAGGTCTTTCAAATTCATCTCTGTTTACAAACATACTTGTATATGATATACATTATTATAAATTGTTTTACATATGTTATACACATACCAGTTTTGTTTATATATACATGTAGTTTACATTCCAAAACACTCTTAATACAATTTGTTGCACTCAGATGACCTGTAAATAATCTGTAATCCAACATTAATACCTGTATGCAAACGTCTGATAAAACGATATTCTTTTTTATGCATTTACACATACAAATTTAAATGCCAATAGAATAAGCATACATAATTATGCAAAGTATCATCAAAACAGTAATTTTCTTCTCTTCTTCTCACATATATATACCCGAAAGTTGACATTCGTTGTTTCAATACTCGAAGCTAAACTCCATATTCATCAACTCCACAAAATACATAAGATATTTAATTTGAACACAAACATTTCAGCAAATAGGAAATAGGAAATAGGAAAGGGTAGAATATATATAAACAGGTCCAAGCTCTTCCCCGCTTGTTTCAGGATACACACTTCCAACTCACAACAATGCGCTACCTTATCGACGATCTGGGTAGTTGATGAGGATTACTGTGCGTTCCCTTTGATGATCTACTTGATCGCCTTGGATTAGGTATTTCCTGATTGACAGTTACTTGTGAATCTTCTATTTCAGTTTGACCATCGTATATCCATTGAAAGTCATTCTGATCATCCTCATCACTACTGTCATCATCTTCATCACTACTTGAGTCACTTTCTTCGACATCGTTCTCATGATAGTTGTCAATATCGTCTCTGCCATCATCTGGTAGTACTTCATCTAGTTCATTTACTTCTGCTCGAGGATCCAAAATCAACCTTCTACGATTCACCCATTTAGGTACTCCTCCCATGGTAGGTCGTATCTTGAAGAGATCATTCTCATCATTCTTCTCGACAATAACGTAAGGTATCTCATAGAATTTGTCTTCTAGCTTGTGTCTCTCAGTGAAAGCATTTCTCTTCAGGAGCACTCTATCACCAACTTCCAATGCAGGATTAGTGACGTGATCATCTTGCGCTCTTGCTGCCTTATCAGCTGCTTCACTCAGTCTATCTGAAACAATCTGGTAGACCCTGTCGATCAAGTCTGCTTGTGTCTGGATAAAGTCTTGTTCCCATTCATTGGACACATGGTTCAAAAGTTGATCAATGGGTAGGGTCGGCTTCCTAGCAAACATCAAAAAGTAAGGTGAGACCCTGGTTACCTTGTGAGGGGTGGTATTGTAGATGTAAACAATATGCTGCAAAAGTTCTGGCCATCGACGTCGTTCCCCTGGTTCTAGAGATCGAATCAGCCCACACAACGTCTTGTTAAAACGCTCGCACTGACCATTACCAGCAGGGTGGTACGCTGTAGTACGTGATTTCTTCATACCGTACAACTTGCAAAGTTCCAGAATAATCGCATTCTCAAAAGACCTTCCTTGGTCGGAATGGATTCTTCCTGGAATTCCATAATGTGTAAACCAGGAATCACGCAAAGTCTTGGCCACTGTCAACGCCGTCTGATCCCTGCAGGGCACTGCTTGGCAATACTTGCTAAATACATCCGTGATTACTAACACATCCTCGTAACCACCTCTGCCCTTATCCAGCTTCAGAAAGTCAACAGCTACTATCTCCTGGGGCCGAAATGCAAGTAGATGCCTTTGGGGAGGGCAGATAGCTGGCGTAGGTACCTTTGACATAGTACATCTATAACACTTCTTGATGTAAAGTCTTACTTCCCCACTCATTCCTGGCCAATAGCATCTGTCTCTCAGTAGGTTCACTGTTCTGTCCACTCCTTGGTGGCCCCATCTGTCATGAGTCAAATTCAGCATGGTTTCTCTCAACACTTGGGGTACTAACAGCTGTCGTACCTTGCCAAGAATGGTATCATCCACCTCCCTATACAAGACCCCTCGATATTCTCGATATCGTGACCACTGTCTCAGCCATCCAGATAAACACGGCATCGAGGTATCGAAGTCCTGACCAGGCATCCATCCCTTCTTCCACAAACGCGAGACCTCTTGCAGAACTTCATCTTTCTCTTGGAGATCCGCAAGCTCAGCATAGCTGTAAGAGGGCAATACATTGACATTGTGCTCTTCACTAACCCTTCTCACCTCAATCTTCTGACATCCTCTCAAAGAAGATTGATCATCCTTGGGTAGCTCCGTAGAACATGTCACCTCACTTAGCACTGATGCGACTTCTGCACTCGACATGTCTTCTGGTCTCCTACTAAGAGCATCAGCGCATCGGTTACTCTTACCCGACCTGTACTTCACCTCTATATCAAAGGGTGCCAGTTGTGCGACCCATCTGGACTCAGTGGCTCCTAACTTCGCTGAGTTTAAATGCGCCAAAGGGTTGTTATCTGTCAACACAGTACAGTGAGCTCCCATGAGATAGGGTGCAAACTTTTCCGTCACAGCCCATTTCAGGGCAAGTAGTTCAAGTTTGAAACTGCTCAAGTCTGCATAGTTCTTCTCTGCCCCTCGCAAACTCCTGCTTGCGTATGCGATAGGATGGGGTCGACCATCATCTCCTTTCTGAAGTAAGCATGCCCCTAAGCCTTTCAGGGAAGCATCCGTCTCCACGATGAAGTCCTTGTCAAACTTGGGGTAGGTAAGCACTGGGGCACTAGTAAGTCGCGACTTCAAACTTACAAATGCATCTTCTTGTTCTTGTCCCCACTCGAAGTCTGTCTCGCTGCTTTTCCCTTTCAGAGCAACCTTATGCAGAGGACCAGCCATGTGAGAGAATCCTTCCATGAAGCGACGATAATAGGATGCTAATCCTAAGAACGAGCTAACTTCCTTGCCATTCTTGGGTCGTGGCCACTCCTGAACTTTATTCACCTTTTCAGGATCTACCCTGACTCCTTCACTTGTTACTACATGTCCAAGGTACTTGACTTCTTGGCGGAAGAATTCACACTTCTTGCCTTTCACCTTGAGTCCGTTCTCTTCAAGTCGTGTTAAGACCAAGTCCAACCTCTCCAAGTGCTGCTCAAGAGTAGAAGAGAACACCAAAATATCATCCAGATACAATATAACTTGGCTAAGATTAAGATCTCCCAGTATATACTCCATCGTTCTCTGAAATGTACCTGGACTATTACATAGTCCTTGGGGCATCCTGGTAAACTCGAAAAGTCCCCAAGGAACCCGGAAAGCCGTCTTGTCCACTGATGCAGGGTCCATCACTACTTGGAAGTAGCCATGTGCTAGATCCATTGTGGAGAAATACTTGGCATCTGTCAGTGCATCCAAAGTTTCCTCTATCCTAGGTAATGGAAACGAATCTCTTACAGTGCGTTCATTAACCTTCCTGTAATCAATGCATAATCTGAGTGATCCATCCTTCTTCTTCACAAGAACAATGGGGCTTGCATACGGACTCTTTGATGGGCGGATTATCCCTTGATCCAACATCTCCTGGAGCATCTTCTTGACATCATTGACCAACGTTGGGGATATGCGCCTGTAAGGGAGCCTAATCGCAGGTCCTTCAGTCATCTGTATCACGTGAGGTACAACACTGCATTCCCCTAAATCAAAGCTTCCTGATGAAAACACTGTAGCATGCTTGTCGAGCAACTGTGTCACCAACATCTTAGCTTCGCTGGAAAGTCCGTCCAACTTGACTCCAGTAGGAAGATTCGGAAGACCGTCATCTGTTTCCTTAATGTCAATATCCGACATTACACTTTCAGATACCTTGTCATCTTCTGCTTCTTCTGCAACCACATCACGAACAGAAACCAATATCTTGTCCTCCTCAAGGTCAAGACAAACCTCTTTCCTTCTTTGGACCATTACTGCTTCTGCTACCTGAGTGTGAGATGGTAAATGAATAATGTTCTCCGATCTGTTAGCCAGCAGCACTTCCACTAATTTCCCATCAGGTTCTTGGCACCCTTCTATTGCATTGATTGCGTAGACTGGGCGTGTCGCATCTCTCACCAAAATCTCTCCAATTGGATGACCACCCGTCTCTATTTGATACCTTACCCTTCTTATGCTAAAGGGTTGGAGAACTTCAACACGCCCAGTCTGTACAGGGATAGGTGAGCAGGAGGCCGCTGTTCTCTCATTCACTTTCTGCTTCGCAGACTTCAGAACATCAATTAACCCTGACGGACCGATAGTGTCAAAGATATTACACCCTATCAGGACAGGATACTCCGGTGTAGTAGCCGTAGCGTTGTGGCATGCCCTGTCCGCTGCAATCATAAAACTTCCAAGGAGGGAATGTCCTTCCAGGTGTATTGGGACTTCGATGTAGCCCTCAATTGGGATATCTATCCCACCAATTCCCACGATATCTAGAAATAGTCCAGACATGGAGTGCAGCTCCCCCAGATGTACCTTCAGCTGTTCATGGTATACAGAAGCGGGTATTATGGACGTTTCCGCTCCTGAATCTAGTACACATCCTATGTCCAAGCCCCCGATGGTCACTACCGACTTTGGACTTCGTGATACAAGTCTCTTTATCAATGGATTTACTGACCCCTCCTTCTGACCTTGGATCAAACTGATGTTTGCTTGAGAGTTCTTTCCGGTGTTCTCTGTACTCTTGTTTAAGGGACAGTCCTTCTTAAGATGCCCAGGCATCTTGCAAGAAAAGCACCTTCTGCTAGATGAACAATCATTCCTGTGATGGCCCTTCTCACCACAGTTGTAGCAAATGAGCTTTCTTCCTTGCCATTCCTTCTGTCCACCACTGTATTCCTTCTGTCCACCACTGTTCCTTTGTAAATTCTTTACAGCCTCTACTAATTCACTCACTTGTCTCGTTAAAGAAGATAGGTCGTCCTTCAGTTCTCTGACTTCATTTCTCTCTGTAGTTGAGGGGGTTGCCACCAGTGCTTCCTGGACTTTCACTTTTGTTGAAGGCTCCTGATCCCTGAAAAGATCCAACACTTCCTCACGCATTTCCAGGAACTTTTTTCCTTTAGAGGCCATCTCTATTCGTCGCAGTTCTCTCTTTATCCCGGTGTCTCTCACTCCCCGTACAAAGTTTTCTTTTAGAGAACTGTCGCGAAGAAGCTCAAGGGCCCTCCTCTCATCTGTAGAGGAGGCTGCCTTTTCCATGCGTGAATACAGTCTCATCAATACACGACTATAATCAGCAAGACCTTCACCTTCTCTCTGTGTTCTCGTGTGAAATTCAGCACTCAGTGACTGAACAGATTCTGCAGGTCCAAACAGTGAATTTAGCACATCTACTAGCTGATCAAAGTCCTCTCTTACTGACAGATCCCTACACAGAACTTCTTCCTTCACGACACCGACAAGATGATCGATCAATGCTTGAGCCTTGTCTTTCCCTTCAAGCCTGTACCTCTTGGCATAAACAGCAAAATCATCCAGCCATTCATTTAATGAAGGTTCACCTGGGGCTCTTGGTGGACCTTTAAACTTTTGAAGTTTAATCTTTGGTGCAGGAGTTGTCTGTCGTAAAGCTAGTCCTTGCATGACACCTGTCAACGCCTGCAGCATCTCTGCCATACTCGTATCTTCAGCCATCGTTACAAGGGCTAAATGAAACTAAATCTGCAAGTACAAGTAAGTAAACAATTGGCAATAATTATGTTTATTGGCAATAATGACTGTGTTTACAACTAAACTTACACCAATACTTGGAACTGCAACAAATTAATATTGCATGCAAAAAAAACTTTGACTCGTTAAAGTCCTGTGACACTCCAAGTGTCTTTCTTGACCAAGGGGTTTTCCTCCTTCAGCTGATGAACTCAGTCGTAGCATCTGCGATAATCTGCGATGATCCACAAACATCCGTATCCCATCCTCGTCGCCATTTGTCGTAATACGGATAAGGCAGCAATAAAGAAACTTGAGAGCAGCTTGATGGTAGGTTGGGTGATGAGCCCATTTATTTGTTGATCATCATCATCGCATAAAGAAAACCCTGCAAATCAATCAGATGTGCCAAACATAAATACAAGACAAGTATAGATTCTTATCAACATATATCTGATACATAGTATACAACAATGTGGGCGAGGTAAACAGACAGTAAATTATCACACTGTTGGTTTACACTGTATTACATAAACTGTGACATCATGCATCAATGATAATATAATAATAAAGACAATATCATTGTCTTTAATTAGCACATATTATATGAAAGTACATATTCAAAATGCATCAATAAACAACATTACACCAATTAAACAATGTATATATATTAAATCATATCCTACCCAAGGTCTCTGAAGCAACAAGCCGGAGCAGCTCCCGGCTCCCAAAATACAACGCAGTCCCAGCTAGACCACACTACAGCTTCCAGCAAACCTCGCTAGCATGTCGTTTCTTTCAAAGGTGTAAAAACGTAACAAGGGCGTTGCACACTAATAGACAGCCCGACACACGCACAACCTCCTTCGCCCATGACAAGATGCAATGTGTGCTTACGTATCTGCTATGTCAGGCAGATTCCCGCGCCCACATATAAAGACCTATCACAATTCTATAAACAAAATATCCTTCCTCTTTTTGCTATTCTTATACAAACACCTTTTGAATGAAGTAAAAATTAGTTATTACACATTATATGCAATCTAATTCCTTTTTTACATAGACTCACAATATATCAATTCTTCCTCAAGATAACAAAACAAACTTATAAATCGAGGAACTACATTTCATTCACCGTATTTTTAACGGCAGTTTTATGCAAATTATACAAAGTCATTTGCATAAGAAAAACACGTATAAATCCAATTTCCTACATCAATATGGCTATGTCATCATAAGTGACATTACATATGGCATGTGTTCGTAATTTGTTATGGGCGATATACTTTTACTTGTTAATATGTCCCCCTTTGAATAAATATCTGTTCCATTATTTTTTAAATCCAGGAAAAATCGACACTTCGAGTTATTGTGTGCACATATCAAATGGGAGTTATCCTTGGAGTGTGTGACATGCGTTACGAGTACGTGTGACATCGCACATAAATGCCAGTTGGAGACTCCCCATTTAATTCCATGTATTGATCTCGATAAAAACAAATATATAACTTTCTCATCAATTCTATTTCCGATTTTTCTAATACTTACACTAATCTCCAATTTAAAAAAAAACTTCGTCTACTAGCTTCCTCTCAAGACAACATTATATAAAGGCGGTCTCGCGAGTCATCTCTCGATTTCAATAACTTCTTGCTTTCCTCATCTCCCAATCTCTCTTGCTTTAATATCCCCCCCCCCCCATCTCCATATATTCCAGTTTATGCACTGTATCTATTCTTCAACTACAGGTAGATGCAAATATTACTAAAAATCCATTATTTAAATCACACTCAGGATACAGCCAATTGACGAGAATTGTTTAAATCCTCATTTTACATGTATCATTAATATATGGTTTTCAATACAATGGCTATGGTGATGAGATGTCTAGCTAAAATGTTGATGTGTTTGTTAAAATTTATTATCATGATGCACCTTCTTGGTTTAAAAAAAATATATTTGTTCATGCCTTTACATACCACAGTAGAAATCAATATTTTATATTTGATGCAGAATAACATTAATATTTGAAGATTATAAACACAAACATGCAGGTGCCATAACCATTCAAGTGTTCCAAGAAAAAGTTAAGCAAACTTTGTCCGCGGTGTAAATTCACACTAGCACTTCGCTTTGTGGATCTGGGGGGGGGGGGGCAAAAGGCCTTTGCCTCCCCCCCCCCCCCCCCCCATCCCCCTGCCCCCGCCCAAAAAAAAGAGAGAGAAGGGAAAGGGAAAGAGGAGAGCTAAAAGGGAACCAAAAAAAGGAAGAAGAAAAGAAAAGGGTGAAAAGAAGGGGAGATCAGTTGCGATTAATCCCGCAAACAACATGTGGATCGGGGGGGGCGAAAAGCCCTTGCCTCACCCCCTAACAAACCTAAAAAAGAGAGAAGGAAGGGAAGGGTAAGGGAAGGGGGAGGGAAAGCCCGAGCTTCTGGGGGCTCCGCAACTAGACCCCACGCCAATTAGTGTCCTGCCAGTGTCACAAATAAGGTATCAAAAAAATTGCTCATCTGACCGTAATAAAACGCCTAAAACCCCTGAGCTTCCAGGGGGCTCTGCCCTTGGACCTAACCAATGGCCCTAAGTCAGGCCCCTGGATATTCATCTGACAGTAATTTATTGCCTAAAACCCCTGAGCTTCCTCCGGGACTCCGCCCCCTGGGCCCCACTCAAATTAAGGACCTGTCAGTGTCACAAATAGGGTATAAAAATATGCTCATCTGATCGTAATTCGATGCCAAAAACCCCTGAGCTTCCGGGGGCTCCGCCCCCTCGACCTAACCAGGGGGCCTAAGACGGGCCCCTGAATGCTCAATGACCGTTATAAAATGCCTCAAATCCCTCAGTTTCAGGGGGCCTAGCCCCCTGGACCCCACGCCAATTAGTGATCTGCCAATGTCATGAATAAGGTATTAAAATATGCTCATCTGACCGTTATAAAATGCCCCCAAATACCCTAAGCTTCTGGCGGCTCGACCCTGGACCCTCACGCCAATTAGTGTCATGCCAGTGTCACAAATAAGGCATCAAAATATGCTCATGTGGGTAATTAAATGCCTAAAACCCCTAAAACCCCTGAGCTTCAGGGGTGTTAGGCAATAAATTACTGTCAGATGAATATCCAGGGGCCTGACTTAGGGCCATTGGTTAGGTCTAAGGGCAGAGCCCCCTGGAAGCTCAGGGGTTTTAGGCGTTTTATTACGGTCAGATGAGCATATTTTAATACCTTATTCATGACACTGTCAGGTCACTAATTGGCGTGGGGTCTTGGGGGCTGAGCCCCCTGAAACTCAGGAATTTGAGGCATTATATAACGGTCATTGAGCTTCCGGGGGCTCCGCCCCCTCGACCCACCAAGGGGCCTAAGGCGGGCCCCTGAATGCACCTTCTCCCCTCTCATTCACTATTGCTCCCTCGCACCTTGCGTACTGATGGGGGGGACTTTGGGGGCAGTTCCCCCAAATGAAATTTAAGCTTGGTTATTTCTAATTCAATACCAGTGATTTACAAATGTTGCTGAAATGGCATGATTTTTCCCTAAGCTTCCGGGGGGCTCTGCCCCCTGGACCGCACCAATTAAGGGCCCTAATGGGGGCCCCTGGGGCTCATCTGACCGTAATAAAATGCCTAAAACGCCTGAGCTTCCGGGGGCTATGCCCCATGGATGCTCATCTGATCGTAATTTAATGCCTAAAACCCCCGAGCATGCCAGTGTCACAAATTAGGTATCAAAATATGCTCATCTGACCGTAAATAAATGCCTAAAACCCCTGAGCTTCATGGGGCTCCGCCGGGGCTTTGAACCCTGGACCCTACGCCAATTTACGCTCCACTTTGCTTTGCATGCTCTACCTGATCGTAAATACTTTAGCCCCCCCCCCCCCCCCCACTTCGAAAAAACGTTCCCAGGGCCTGCGTAACATGTACGAATGGTGGTGATGCGGATTTTTTTTTTCTGCCCCCCCCCCCAAAAAAAAAAAACGTCTTTGCTCATTACGCCACTGCTCCCTCGTCCCTCGCATTTCGTCCCCCGGTCATGAAAAGAAATCGCCGCCCCTGCACTTGCATAATTATACTGGACCAAAGTATTGGAACTCTTTAGACTGTTCGATTAATCAGTCTGGAAGCTCTTCTGTCTTTAAACGCCCCCCCCCCCCCGTATTGTACATTATTTTAAATTCAAGTGTTCCAAGAAAAAGTTAAGCAAACTTTGTCCTCGGTGTAAATTCACACTAGCACTTCGCTTTGTGGATCGGGGGGGGGGGGGCAAAAGGCCCTTGCCTCCCCCCTCCCCTCCCCCCGCCCCCGCCAAAAAAAAAGAGAGAGAAGGGAAAGGGAAAGAGGAGAGCTAAAAGAAGAAAAGAAAAGGGTGAAAAGAAGGGGAGATCAGTTGCGATTAATCCCGCCAACAACATGTGGATCGGGGGGGGGGGCGAAAAGCCCTTGCCTCACCCCCTAGCAAACCTAAAAAAGAGAGAAGGAAGGGAAGGGTAAGGAAAGGGGAGGGAAAGCCCGAGCTTCTGGGGGCTCCGCAACTGGACCCCACGCCAATTAGTGTCCTGCCAGTGTCACAAATAAGGTATCAAAAAATTGCTCATCTGACCGTAATAAAACGCCTAAAACTTTAGCCCCCCCCCCCCCCCCACTTCGAAAAACGTTCCCAGGGCCTGCGTACCATGTACGAATGGTGGTGATGCGGGTTTTTTCTGCTCCCCCCCCAAAAAAAAAAAGTCTTTGCTCATTACGCCACTG
>JAVYIG010015906.1:0-33618 GCA_035222895.1 Strongylocentrotus droebachiensis | reverse complement strand
GGTGAAATGATTACATAAGTTAGTTTAAAAGAACACTTACATTATTCAATTCAATTCACACCAGACATGCCGGATGTAAATTATACATTCAATAGATTTTTTCGAATAGTAAAGAAAATTAAAGAATAAATGTAGGATAATAGTTGTTGCCAAATACAAGCAGTATACCAATTATAGAAATGAGGAAAGGGGGTAAAAAAAAAAATCTGCAAATTGCATGGCGAGACATCAGATGTTGCATACTGGTGTTGCGTAATATTCTATGGGATTGTTATCAGTGGTAATACTCAGAAATTGTCACCCCCTCCAGACTCCTTATTTACCACAATACGCGCCAAACCATGAAGAACGTCTACGTTTTGAATCATGCAAAACTAAACACGTGGAACATAATTATGGTATTAGAGCAGAAAGTAAATGAAGAAACGAAACTATATATAATTATGACGATGACTTGGGATGAATAGTAATTATGCGAGAAAAGTACAGCAAAATCATTCATTATTTTTAGCGGTGTTATTGCCAGCTGAATGTTATTCATAAATGAATTTAATATCGAACTTGTTTTTGGTGCCAACTAAAAATCGCCAGGTGAACTTGAATATAATTAAAAAAACGCACCATGGATGAATTGCTGTCCGGCATAGCGTGTGTGTCTAGTCATCGAGGGGGCACGTGTATAATGGGGTTGGGGGCGGCAACGGTCCTATACTCGGTAAAAAGACACGCGAGAAAAGACAGTGATGGTGTAGGAGGAGTCGTATCCCGTTCTTTTCATTTTCTCTCTCTCTCTACCTCCTGCTATGTTCTTATTCAAAGGGAGGAGGCGCCTTCCCCCTTGTCATCCCTGTATTTACGCCATTATAATTATATTGGCAAGACATCCATGACGCTAGGGGATTTTATCTCCCGTCATTGGTCAATATGGGTATTGCACAAGATAATTATTCTGATGAATACACCCTTTGCAAATGATTTATGATTCATCGCCAGTCATCAGTGACGGTCTGCGGGATTTTGGAAGATTTGTGGTGGATTCTTGCCAACAACAAAAAAGATTAGAAAACAGTTTACAGATGGAATGACCACGGCCACTTCGATTTTGCCGGGCCATATCATCGAGGACTTTGAGGTCTGTGGAGTCCTTAGATGCTTTGGCAGTACGGATGACCAACGGAAGCTCCAAGAAGAACCACGTCATCTACCGGCTGGGCTGATTACAGTCGGATGGACTACTGTCACTTTACACCCGTTTCCCCGTTGTTGACTTATTATCTCGCTTTCTACCTCTCTCTCTCTCTCTCTCTCTCTCTCTCTCTCTCTCTCTCTCTCTCTCTTATAATTATGTTTTGAAAACATACTTCTTATACGCGCTTTTTCTCACTTGCTGCCCTCATATTTCTTTGTGACGTGTCCTCTTTCTCCCTGCACCTCTCTCTCTCTCTCTCTCTCTCTCTCTCTCTCTCTCTCTCTCTCCTTGAGTTACAAATAAAATTGAGCAGGACGACAAGCTTATCTAAACTGTAAAATGAAATTGCTATGAAATAAAAAGCTATTTATAAAAGAAAAATGGCACACACTGTCTTGTATGATAGTGGATATTAAGTTATAGAACAGTGATATATAAACACCATTGTGGCTGTAGCTTTCCATCACTGTTATCACCAGAAAAGAATAAATGTGAAATAAAAAAAAGCTATTTATAATAGTAAAAGGACACACACTTGTATGATAGTGGATACTAAGTTATAGAATAGTGATATATATATATAAAACATCATTGTGGCTATAATAGCTTTCCTTTACAACTGTTATCACTAGAAAAGAATAAATGTGAAATGAAAAGAAGAAAAAATGTTATTTATAATAGTAAAATGGCACACATGTATGTATACATGGAAAATATTAAATGGGTTATAGAACTGTGCTATATATATATAGAACACCATTGTGGATATAGCTTTCTGTTATCACTAGGAAAGAACAAATGTGAAATAAAAATAAAATAAAACTATTTATAATAGTAAAAGGACACACATTTGTATGAATACATGGAAGTTATTAAGTTATAAAACAGTGCTATATATAAACACCATTGTGGCTGTAGCTTTTCGCTTTCACTGTTATCACTAGAAAAGGATAAATGTGAAATAAAAATAAATAAAAAAGCTATTTATAATAGTAAAAGGACACACATTTGTATGAAAACATGGAAGTTATTAAGTTATAAACAGTGCTATATATAAAACACCATTGTTGCTATATAGGCTTTTCGCTTTCACTTAACTTCTAGAAAAGAATAACAAATGAAAGCAAAAGTATTGAACAACTCCTCTCAATCTGATTGTAAGATATAATTAGACCATTTATAAAGTGTTAGTTATTAATCGATAAAGAATCTCCTTTCATTCCTTTAGTTTGGGTTTAATCTGGAAAATGATTACAACAATTCACAAGATATTCTTACTTGGAACAGAGTATTCATAGATTATATGTAAATATAATTTTAAATATATGATTTGTTGGCTCAATTTCAATTTCAACTATGATACATGCACCCACCTCTCTCGTACATGTAATCTTGATCATCATGCCCAGTCTCTCTTTATGTACGGGGGGGGGGGGGGGGCTACACATCGTCCCATACCCCTTTCCTGGTGCAGCAAAGCGTTTCACATGTACTCTATGGTAAACATGAAACATGTATAATATAATTGTTTTACTATCATGTTTTTTTCCTTCTTTTTTCCTTTTTATTTGAAAAGAGAAGAAAAAAAAGAAAAAAAGTAGTGTTTCGAGTAATTTAATTCATTTTTTCATCCCTGTATTATAGTCCAGATGAGAGAAGCAGTAGTACGTTAATTTGTTTCATTCCTGGTTATTGTCATCAGTTTACTCTTTTTCAGTTTTCCATGTTACACTATAATTTAGAAATTTGTTTTCCAATGTTATAACATCAAAAAGTGGAGAATGATCCTATTTGTTTGGATTTTAATAAATAAAACTCGAATTGAATTGAATTGAAATACTTGCACATCTGCAATACGTGTTAACCCCCCCCCCCCCCCCCCCCCCCACCCCACCCCCCTTTCCATCCGTCCAACCCGTTGTTTATGCTCTGGTCTCATGGTAACAGTGAAACTATTCTTGATAGCACCAATATACTAATTCAAAACCCCACTTATGCTAATTATCGACCACAAATACTTGAAAATATGTTTCCTTGGTTGATGAAGTATTGAGTGTCATTATTTAATACCGAAGTGGCCTTTTCCGATTTCCTTCACATAATATCTAATGACGACAACGTCATCATTTTACTTTCGAAAACAACAACCTCTCTTTGGGTATACATTGAAAGGCAATACCAATGTTTCGCAATCCGCTATGATGAAACACCAATAACACTTTTATTTTATCTCTAGCTCTAGTATTGATTAGCGTTGTGTTCATTGTATTTATCCCGAGAGCGATGATCACGTGACCCGGAAGACAGTTAAGACAAGTCAAACACTTGGATCTCCTCCTTTCGCTTGCTGATTTTTTTAAGAACGGTTATAATTATGTTTGTTTTCTTTTTATTAGCTGTAAGATTTATTGAAGACAGGTCAAACATTAGGTCTTCCTCCCCTTGCTCTTTAAAAATAATGGGGTTACAACCAAATAATGGTTGAAGAGAGAGTTAGAGAGAGAGAGAGAGAGAGAGAGAGAGAGAGAGAGAGAGAGAGAGAAAGAGGGAGAGAGAAAGAGTTGGTAACCGGAAGCTTTGCGACGAAAACGTCAAATTATGAGTAATATCATTTTCATTCACAGAAGCACTCACTCAATTAAACGTAAGGAGGAAGATGTTGAAAATAACAAGATTGTGAGGATGAAACATCATGATTCATCTATCTCTGTTTGATGAAGAGAAGATTGTATAGTTGATTACCACTCTCCTTCCGAATAAACTTCACGCTGTTTTCTCCTCTCTTCTTCTTCTTCTTCTTCTTCTTCTCCTCTCTTCTTCTCCTTTCTTCTTCTTCTTCTTCTTCTTCTTCTTCTCATTCTTCTCCTTCTCCTCTCTTCTTTTCCTCCTTCTTCTTCTTCTCCTCTCTTCTTCTCATCCAGCTCCTTCTTCTTCTTCTTCTTCTCCTTCTCCTCATCCATCTCCTTCTTCTTCTTCTCATCCTGCTTCTTCTTCTCTTTGTTCTTCTTCTTTTCCTTCTTCTTCTCATCCATCTCCTTTTTATTCTTATTCTTCTTCTCACCCATCTCCTTCTTCTTCTTCTTCTTCTTCTTCTCCTTCTTCTCCTTCTTCTCTTTCTTCTTCTTCTTCTTCTCCTTCTTCTTCTTCTCTTTCGTCTTCTTCTTCTTCTTCTCCTTCTTTTTCTCATCCATTTCCTTCTTCTTTCCATTTTTTACTTCCTCTATCATTCTCTCCTTTACTTCTGCTTAACATCTCCCACTGTATCCAGTATATCACATTTTTTTATATCATTCTATTGTTTATCATCGCATTTTTAAATATCTCACTAACCTCTCTCTCGCTCTCTCTCTCTCTCTCTCTCTCTTCCTCTTACTCACCCCTCTCTCTCTTTCTCTCTTCTATTTCATCCTCGATTTTTCCTTCTTTCCCAATGGCCTCTGTCTCTTTCTCCTTCTCTTCTCGTCCTTCGCCTTCCGTGTCACTCGCTCTCTTACCTCTCTCACTGTCTCGTACAAAAGATTTTTTTAAAACTCACTTTATAGTAGCGGAAACAATATTTCTGAAAAATCAAAAAATCTGAATATTTCTAGAGTCAAAGACAAGGAAATACAGGATTAGATTCATGCAAACAAGGATAAAGCGGCTTGTTTACTGAATAGCTCACGTTTCATTGTCACTGTCTTGTATACATTTCTATATTTGGCATGTTAAGGGTATTTTGGTTGTTTGTCAATTCGTTGACTTTACACAGTATTCTCTAATTCTCTGAGCATGACTATTTCTTATTCCTCCAATCAGTTGATTTATTGGTCGAGAGGAAGACATACATTTCGCTACATATTCTCTCTCTCTCTCTCTCTCTCTCTGGCGCCTTTAATTCTCTGAATTGGTCGGATTTCGTTCATCAACATTTTTCTTTGATGGAGGAAACCAAAAACATAATAATGGACACAGGAATGCAAAATACATAGAATTTCTATTTGTATCGTTTCTATACGTTACATTGTACAAACAGTTTTTGACTACCCGTCATCTCTTTCAAAAACTTCTTTTATAAGTCTTTTACCGACTTTCTTTATCGGTTTTTTATTTCCTTAAAAATCATGCCATTATGAGCACAACTTTAGAATAGGTTCATGTGGCTGTCTTATTTAATTTTCTCTCTCAAAATATTGCAACCATGCTTAAAATACTTTTTAATATTACTTTTGAAAACAGTAGGCTAAAAGTCACGATTCTCCGAATTCACGATAAAAACATGATAGAGAACATAATTATACAAAATAATTATAAATAGACATTTAAAACAAACATAATATACAATGTATACAAGAAAAGAAGAAGACAATAATGAAGTCGGAACGACACCCAGTTGGAAAAGGTCATGATTATAAAACGGGCCACAGTTGCTTAATGAGAAAGTAAGACATGATTTCGTTTCTTCTTCTTATTCTTCTTCCAGTGTAAGTGCTGCTTCAAGGTGATGAAGATAAACGCAAATGAAATATACATGCATCCAATCTGAAACCACAAAGGAATACAGAAAAACCCACGACAGTCAAACATTATGAATTACTTTTTCTCAACTGATGAAAACAAAAGTGTGCTCGTAAAATAATTAAGCGATTCTGCGAATTAGAATAATAAAAAAATAAAAAAATAAAAAATGTGACCAATTTTGAAGGTTCACACAGCACAGGTTCTTTCACTACAAAATTCTAAGGAAAATAAAAATCGAACATGGGTTTTTTTTAATGATTCATTGCATTCCGTTTAAATTCTAGTTGCATGATTACAAATGACTTCTTTACAATACCTCTTTATTTCCTTTTCTTTACTTTCCAAATTCAACAAGTTTGTCATGCGCCTCTAATATCCAATTACAGCATTGTTTGTCTCATACGCTAGAAGTTCTTACCCTCCTAGCCAATCAGAATTCCGGAAAATGACGTAGTTGGTACGTCAGTTGGTATATTGCCAAATATGGAAGTCGTGACGTCAGATAGAGCCATTGTCTGATATGCGATCTAGAGGTCAACTCTGTTGCTCTCGTACAAAGTTCATGTGAATTGGTATGAATACTTGGTATGTATGCACAGGGAAAATGGGATTTGTTTTCACAACAATGCCTGTGCGTAGTAGACCTGCCAAGAGAGTGTGATTTTCTTATTGACTGAATTAATAATCACGTCTCTGTTTGGATTCAAACATCAAAATAAAAATATTTATAGATGAAATATCATTTTCGATTAGAGGCGGCTGAATGATATATGCATACGGGAAAGGCGAAAAGGTGATTTCAGAGTCACCATATAATTTGCAAGAATGACGTAAAAATCAACTCAACGTGCACATTCATTCTGCCCCCGCCAAAAGAAATATAAATACACTCGGGGTTTATTACCGGAAACTCGGGAGAGTCTCAAAATATGTTTTGAAATAATACATTCATCCAAGATCATATTCCCTTCCTGATGCTGATGGTATATTATGTTTCCAATTTTGTTGTATAAAACACGACTTCAAGTAGGCCATGGTTATTATGATGGAACCCATAAAACAAATATTCTGAACACGTCAAAAGAAACAAGAGGAAAGAAAACATAAATAAAAGGCTGATAAGGCAAAACAACACACCTATTTTTACTCCAAATATTTAACACACGTACATCCTCTATTATCATACGCCATACGTCGAAAAAAGGTTTGTACTATTCTAGAGGCAGCAGGTAAAAACGAGTCCTTTTGTATTTGCTGATAGGAGTAAATACGAATAGCTATGAAGTTATTATCTCTAAATTTAAAGGAAAACTAAAGGAAAATTATGTTGCGATTTGATATTGTTGAGCTTGACAATAATGAACATGGCAAAATTGTATTCAGCCCCATGCTTTCGGTGTTATAAGGGAATATTGTCTTACTTAGCCTAAATAAAATTGTGGAATGGAAAAAGAAGAAGGTGGATGCAGAAGCGGAAGAGAGAGAGAGAGAGAGAGAGAGAGAGAGAGAGGGGGTGAAACTCAGGGGGCATTATTCACTATACTAACCGAAGTTTTAACATTAACCCTGTATAGAAAACTATGAAATCAATCTTAGAACAAACATATAAAATGATATCAAATTGCAAATCTTATCCTAATGCTATACCTTTGATAGAATAATGTCCGTATCATTATTGTCGATGAAATGTAATCTCTTATCACCACTTTAACTGCACATCACTGAAAATCACTTTGAAAGATTTTTTTTTTTTTTTTTAAACTGAACGTGACGGCATTCCAAATCGACATATTTCGAGAGTTAAATTACAGCGATACCTTCTCCTCGACCTTCGTTACATTGACCTTAGCATCGTTCTTTCATGACAGCTCGGTTCGGGTCACCATCATATACCCTTTTCCAATTCGCAAGTCGCTGGTATAGTTAGAACTTCAAAGTTCCTTGACGGATATCCGGAATTTTTCGCCAAAAGTCTTTCGACTTTTAGGTATATGATTTGTATGTTAAACATTTTGATGACACACTGAAGGCTGGAATATTTTTCCTTCAAGTTTTGGGAATGGTATTCCATCAATTATTTTCCTTAAGGGCCTATCTCACTGAGCGGCGAATGCTTGCGAACGTTGCGAATTTGGATTCGCCAACTTTTCTGACGAATGTTGGCGAAAATCAGCGACGTTTAGTGACGTTTAGCGACAATTAACAATATTTGAGCGAATGTTTCTGAACGTGTTTGCAAAAGGCAGTTGGCGACTATTAGCGACTGTAAGCAAATGTTAGCGACAGTTTTTGCGAAGATTAGCAACTATTTGCCAATCCTTTGCCACTATTTGCGAACGTTTGAGACCTTTTGCTAACTCCTTGTACCCAATGGGTCGATTTTATAAAGGAACCATAAATTATGGTGACGTTGTCGCTAGCATTGGTGAAACATAGAGAACTGGCGATAACAAAGAGCGACCCCGTCTTACAACCGTTTGCAAAGGCTTACGACTGTTTTGCAAACGCTTGCAACTGTTTGCAAACGTTTGCGGAAAAATAAATTCGCAAAGAAATTTTGAACATGTTCAAAATTTCATTGCGACAAGAAAAACTGTTTACAACAAAGAAAACTGTTTGCGATCTTTCTTGCAACCTTTTACAACATTTTACAAACTCTGGCGAAACCCCAAATTCGCTACGTTCGCAAGCATTCGCCGCTCAGTGAGATAGGCCCTTTAGACAAATATACTGAAGAATAAACGTTATATGGTATCAGGATATAGTTTGACAAAGGAGCAAGACATAGTCATGTATGGACATGTACTCAGAAAGTTGCGGTCTGAAATATTCGATATGAATTTCCTCTTACAGTTTTGGGAATGTTATAAACCGCATCTGTCACGGTTTACACAATCGTGTTCTTTTCTCTTCTATGAAACATTGAACAATGTTAAAGCAATATTGCTAAATTTGCTGTTGACGTATTTTCAATAAACCCCATAATATTAACTTGCTTCAATCCTGCTTCATGACATGTGTTACCGTACTTCCATAAAACAACAGCAATATTGTATTGGCTATCGTATAGGCGAATACATGATGGGGGTAAGGGGCCTCGGATAATTATGAATTATGAATTAAGTTGCAATATTCTTATGCCGGTGAAAATTGCTGTAAGCCCCTCCTCCCCCCCACTCCCCCCTCCCCCCCCCCCCCCAATGCAGGAAGTAGACTTTCAAACTCATATTCCACAGGCGACAATGGATAAAATAAATTCCCTTCCCAATTGGCCCATGTCCATGAATGTCATTGCATGAGAGGCTGGTTTTCTTTCCTCTAATCTACTCGTAACCTTTGTTTTTGTGTATGTAAAACTTTTTTTTAAAAGAAATATAAGACGACGATAATACTACAACAGTAATGACCAAACAAAATAACAGCAGCAGCAACAACAAAAACAAAAACAGCAATAACAACAAAAACAGCAGCATCTACAACAGCAAAAACAGAACAGCGACAATAAAAACAACACTGATCAGTAGCAAGTACAAAATAATGTAGTTTCTTTTTGTCATGGAGGGGGGAGGGGTGGGGCGAATTTTCAATAATTATTATAGTACTTCAATGCGGAGGAAGGAAAGTCCTTTCGATCCTTTTTTCTAAGAATAAAATCAGATATCTAAAGATGAGAGCGTTGTTGAATGTGAAACTGTTTCTAGAAGGACATGAATTACGCTGGCGTTTCCATGGAAACGATTACATAACGTCCACACTCAGCTGGGTAATTATAGCTTGACATCAAATAATCAAAATTAAGCTTCTCGATTAAGCTTGAGGGTTGTTTACTCGGGTCGTACAGATTCAGTGAAAAGGGTGTTTTTCTTGTAAAGACAGACAAATATCATTTGTGATCAAGTCTCATGCTAACCTTTTAATGTACAGGTATCAAGAGGACAAACCGGACCCGCTTTATCTGTCCCACCGGACAAATTAATTTCCCTTCGAATAAAAAGTTCCTATCGGGAAATTCCCACATTAGTCTGTGGGGTATTCATTAGCAAACGAGTACAAAATATATTTCGGGCTTCGGTATTATCGATAAAATTCAATTCAATTTTCCGTATTTACTTGTACATGTTTTGCAAACATTTGAATAAAAGAACTATTTGTGTACGTGTTCTTCAAAGGGATATGCCTGCTTTACCAATATCGCAGAGAGGGTAGGTCTGGCCGTCAGGGGCTTGCCAATTACTGTTCTAGATGTGTTTTGTATTTTCTAGGTGTCTTAAAATAATATACCCGACTACAAGTAGAATTACTGTTTTGTAAAGTTCAGTTTTCATTTAATTTTCTAGACCCCAAGGAAGAACAGTTTTGTCTCAATAACAAAGCTGAGTGGGCTCTCCAGCCATTGACTAAATTCCTGATTCTATATGTACTTTTTTAAATTAATTTGTTTGTATTGTTTTTATACTGTGATTTGGAAAATAAATACCATACCATTCCACTAGATTCTTGCCGGTGATTTTTGTTTACGCTGAAATCCTAATCATAGGCTAAATATCAAAACCAAGAGAAAACAAACATGAGGAGAGAAATAGACCTTATAGTGTCATTGAAACCCTACTGCCAGTACAAGTGAAAGAAAAAGCTCGTACTCTGAGTTTGATGATAATGCAGTATATCCTATAGGTTTTCTTCTTTTATTTTATATTGATTAGTGTCTATCGCATATTATTTTGTTCGGTTGCTATGGGTTACTGCACGTATATCAAGATGGCTGTCAGACCGGCCTTTGGATAAAATTTAATGCACAAGACTTTAACAAAAATCAGGGACTTTATTATTCCATATCAAAATACATATAGACTATTTGAAAAACAAGTAAAATGAAACATATGAATTATATACAAGATCAACATAATTTCTTTAAATGATTATTATAACATTATCTATCACTTTCTTAACTTCTTCATTATCGAAGTATATTATATTTTCTTTGTTTTTCAAATAAATTTCAATGATGAATTAAAATTATTTAGAATGTAGAATGATGGGTAAAAAGAACGCAAAGAATATCTTTATATTTCTTAAATCACCTCACTTACTAAATATCGACAGCATCACCGAAAACAAACAAATAAAAAACAAACACACAGAAAACACACACTTAAACAAAGAACGGCAACAGCAAAAAAAAAGAGGGGTGAAAAGGAACACTATATATTAGATAACGTTATCAAGTCAGATAATAACCTTTTGAATTCATCTACCCATAATAATTAAATTATATATTTTCAGTCAGCGCAAATTTAAAATTCTACTCTTTCTTCACCCGAAGGTGACAAACGTCTGGGGGTTCATTTTTTTTCTTTTAAAGAAAGCAAAGACAGGATACTACAGATTTAGTTTCGGTACAAAATATCTATTATCATCTTTTTGATGGATTTCTAAAAATAATCCGAGGTCATGTTTGTGAGTGCTTTCTTTTGACTTGCATCACAATATTTTGGATTTCCTCCGTTTGTCTGTCCTTCCGGAGGATATCTGACAAGTCGGCAAGGAGAGGAGATAATAATGAAACTCTTCCTTTCCTACAGGAATATCATGGTGAGCTAGCAAAACAAGGAAAAGATGGCAGTTAGGTTGTATGGACCATCAGCATGAACGTGGTGCGCTTATACATAATACTTATTATAATAATAGTCAAACCTGCGCACCTGTCTACAAATACCACATTTTTTGTTTCCCTTGAAAATGGTTTCTCTTTGAAACTTATACTAAAGAAACATTTACATGAAGACCACCTGCCTATAAAGACCACTTTTCTTGTCTCCCTTGGGTGGTCTTTATGGACAGGTTTCACTGTATAAGTATACTTATCTTTATACTTATACTTATTTAATTATTATTAACATATTTTTTGGGGGAGGCAGCCGAAGTTAATGAGGAGACACTTTTCTTAACAGGAGTATGCTCACAGTGATTTCTGTTCTTTAAAATATATCTCTTTTCAGAATAGCTAAGCACCTCTTCATTTCATTCCCTTGTTTGTATTTTAAGTTTAATTAAATATTATGTATTATTTATTTTGTAAACGCTGTGATATATTGTGCTATGTAGAGCGTATACCAAGTGCTAGTTATTATTATCATTATTACTATTATCATTATTATGCAAATGTGCCGACAACATTATTTAATAGAGGCGAAGGGGCTCAATTTCGTCAATGGGCTGGCGTCTCTTAATTGTAACATCGCTTAACCCTTACTGTACTGGGGACATTTTCGGAGATTGCGCCGCAACCGCTTGGAATTTTGAATTGTCGTTTCATGACCTTTTCCCCTCAAGTCTTACGCACATTTTGATACCATTTTCGTCGAAATCGGATATACCTGTAAGGCGTTGCATAACAATTAGTATGCGCATGTCATCCAAAAAAAAAAAAAAAAAAAAAAATTGCATCAAAATGTGCATAAATTATCATTATTAAATACATTAAAATAACTTTTCTGTGTTAGAAAAGAAGTTTCATATGAATATTGAGTTTCAACATTCAAAAAGTGGGGTTTGACACGTTTTCTGTAAAATGCATAAAATTAGCATTTTGCATAATTAATTAGGCTAACGACAAAAATTTGCATATTCAGAAAAAACTAATTATACTATCTTGTTCCTTACGTAAATATCTACAAACATGCAAATTTTTGTGTTCATCGGACAATCGACGGCCGAGATCATAGGGGGGTCCTCCCAGGCCCCCGCCCCAGTCAGTGGGTGCTCAAAATAGCCCAGTACAGTAAGGGTTAAGACGAAATAATAAGTTATGACGAATTTTTCATTTCATATCTCTCGTCTATTTTAATAACTCAGGTCGTCCCTCACGAGTGGACAATGGGAAAGCTTGCGTATTTAGTGTTATTTAAGCACTTTGTTCAAATTATTAAAAAATGAATAATGATGACTGTGGTCTCATCGTATTCGTATCTCCTTTTACTGTACGATGTGATGGGGGCCTGTCCTGTGTCCTCAGATACACTTTTCTATTTCGGAAGTCTATTCATGGCTTTGATAATGAGATAGTTCCTGCTATAGAGAAGAAAATAACAAGTGAGCCTAAAGGAGAGTTGAATATCGCTGCTTTATAATAGTGATAACGATCTTCTCAACTTCCTCCATTTTAATTCAATATTCCTTCCTTCTTCGGGGTGCATGGTCAAAGGAAATTAAATTGGTAGATGTATTTTTGTGAAGCCATCGTAGCCAATATGCAATCCGAACAAGAATCTTCCTGTCATGAAAAGATCGTCCGATGCGTCTAAGGAAGCACCCTCTTATCCGGATATTACTGGCCGTCATAGTCAAATTTAAAACAGATACGTTTCCAGGCTCTTGAATGAGGATAAAAAGATACCCCAAATCAACAGGGAATGTTTACTGAAAACAGTTTTATCTCGATGTTGTTGTATCTTCACCATTAACACAAAGTTGTGATCCTAAAAATTGTTCTAAATTTGGTTGTAACATCAATTTGTGTGTCTTTTCTCTGATTTTACCCGTCCCTCACTACGTCATTCGTGTTTCCCCAATTCCAAAAAAATAAGACACAAAGACTGCTCTACAGAATATTTTTTTTAAAACATGGTTTGCAAACAACTACAAAACTGTAATGCACAACTATACTATTTTCTCCCCGACTGTGACTCCCGACCTTGAACATTATATTCTAAAAAGTTCTTTCTCTCTTCTCATTCTTCTTCTGACCCCCTTTCTTTACCTTCTCTTCCTATTTCTTTTCTTTTACATCCATCATCGATATAATTTCATTGTTTTTTGTCTGTATACTTTGATTTTTAATTATTATACTTCTACCTCGTTATGAATGACACTGTGTCAAAATTATTTTGAGGAACTTAAATTCTACAAGCTATATGCTTTTTATTAAGTTCCTTTTTTCACATGTAATTTCGAAATTATTTAGTGTAAATGCCATACAAACTTATACTGTGTAGATGTCTTTATTGTTCACGAATATTAATTTTGTAAATATGCTATGTTTTGTTAATGTATTGTTTTTTCATGTGAAATAAAAGAAACTAAAATGAAACTGAAACTGAAACTGTGTCCCTATTTTGTATCCAGTATTATTATCATCATATTTGTTTGTCAGGGAGTTTCTGGACTTGTAGCCCCCCCCCCCCCCCCTGGCATGAGAACCTTGGATCCACTCTCATTATCAATTTTGTATAAATAGAAAAGGGTTTAAATGAATATAAGGAGCTCATTGCGTGATCGCCTATCTGTTTATCATTGTGCTTATCAAGATCTCTGTTTGATTTGAGTTTATAAGACATTGTATAAATTTACTTAGACGGAGTCAATAGACTCGTAATCGTGTTAAATCATTAACTAGTTGTTGTTCTCAGCAGACCTGGGCAAAAAGTATCCCAATATGCGGACTTCGGCCTAGGAGCGACAATATATTTTGGCTTTATAGAAAACTTCCCTCATATGGAACATGAATATTTTGTTTTACAATACATAGGCACAAAATTATATGGGGAAAAAAACATTTGAAAGAAACATGGAGAGATTATAAATATCAAATTGTACAAGAATTTATTTATACATTACTTCAAATTTGATCAAAATTTTGTTTCGAAAATGACAATGGTGAATCATATTTAAAAAATTCTGTTTACCTGCTTGAAAAGTTAAAAACTTGTTATGGAACCCTTTTATGCATAAACGACTTTCATAAAGTAAAAAAACAACCATTAATCTTTATAAGAATATCAGTCATTATTGATGATGCCACAGTTGGTTTAAATAGACTTTCCTTGCTTCTGAAAAATAAAAAACATTTAATTTCAAGTCCTCCTTAGTTCTACTCTAGTTGAGATTCATGATGTAGCTTATTTTATTTTCCTTTTTAACACTTTGTCTCAGGCATGTCAATTATATTTATGCCTCACATGGCCAAACATGATTTAAGAAAGCGCATGGTAAAATACTTGTTATTGTGAAAATCATTTAGAGTATGATCCTACAAATTCTTCAATAAAAATATAAGATTCTTTTCAATTTGAATGTAATTCATTTTACATTTCGCATTGTATAAATCCCATTTTCGAGCTGAATTAGAGTGCCTTTCTTTGTAAACTATATCGATTCCTCTCTTTTTAGAAGCGAACGGTAAATACAGGATTCTCGTATAAATGAAGGAAGGAACTTCCCCTGAAGTGGCAGTGAGGCATTCTGTAAAATATTAAATCAAATCTTCATAACACTTGAGCAAGTATATGAGAAACACAAAAACAGGAAATACGTAAACCCAATTTGTAACGCTTGGCTCCTAGTGTGTCTATTTATGTATCATGTTCGTTTTATCATGGGTTATGATAGCACAACACTTGAAATTAAGCACTGTATAAATGATTATATTATTATTATAATGATGATGATGAAAATTGACTATATACCTCTACACAGTTCCTCCTACCACGCAGATTTAAGACTTAAGCCTTCAGGGTTACGACTAAAATTTTGACTGAAAATATCAACTGACCCACATCCCCTAATAAGGAAAAAAATAAGACAAAACGAAACAATAAGAGATAAAAATACATTCTGTCTGTTTTCACTTACGGTTGGACTCATCAGTGTGCCAAACTAAAAAAAGAGAAGAAAAAAAATGTCACTTCCATTTCCGTCGATAGTGGCGTAGCACTTGTCTATTTATGGAGTGGGTATCGGCATCAAGGGGGCGGGGGTGCACTGGTCTAACCAGGTCTATGGTCTAACTGAGGGGCCTAAATGTGAAATAACAAGCTTACTTGGGGAGGGGGCTTTCGGATGCGGTCGTATCATTTTCTTTTCACGTTTCACATCTTCTTTTACTCTTTCTTTTTCCCCTCTGCCGTTTGATTGTGGGAGGGGTAGGGGTGGGGCACGTACCCCATGACCTCTATATCTACGCCGCTGTCTATCGTCATTACTTTTTCACCATGTAAGGCAAAAGGGAAATACATGCCCTTTCTATAATGCACATCGGAAGGAAAACGAATCCAGATGCAGAATCACTGCACCATTGTGCTACAAAATGTCCCTGGTCGTTGTGAGCCGGGGAGATTAATCGGGATATTTGAATGGTTATATGAGATGAGAACTTGTTAATTAGTTCCTTCCCGATACAGAGAGACGGAAAGACAGAGTTCTGACGGGTATGGCCTTAGAACCATGACGTGTGGCATGTATAAACTAAAATGTCTATTTAGCTGTTTATCAAGGGTATTGGCATATTAAGCAACAGTAAGAACGAATAAACAAATTAATGTTTTTATTAACATGACTATTTATTTATTTATTTATCATTATTATCATTATTATCATTATTATTATTATCTATTTATTATTATTATTATCATTTTTTTTTATTGGGGGGGGGGGGGGAGGGGTTGTAAATGTGGTGTTTTTAAGAGGAAATGTTTCAATATCTGGTGGATGAGAGAGAAAAGAGAGGATAAAGACTCCAGATTGAGAGAATAATTTGTTTAATTTAATTATTCTGTACCAGTAGCAGTATAAACAGATAAAGGGGAAAAAAAATGAAAGAATGGGAGGAAAGAGAGAAGAGTGAATCTAAGATGGAGTGATGATGATGGCGTGGAGCCAATAACAAGTGAGGTAAACATGCCTATAAAATACAGGAAATCAAGATATAGAGCGGGTATGTTTCAAATTATTGCTTTTCTTGCCACACCAAAATATAATTCCAGTTCGATTGTTGAACCATGCAGAGCACTTCTGCTGGTCATGCTGGTATATGGTTAACCCACTATTATGATGTGAAAATATCATATTACAAAACACTACATCATTCCCATTGTTCGCCAAATTTCTTTGGCTAAAATCACCATCTATATATTAGTTTTAGAATGTATATTCTTTTGTTCTAGAGATCGACAGATGGAGCGTTTATAGGGGCACAGAGAGTCAGATACGTTCTGTCTTTTGCAGGTTTTTCACAAACATTATCATGCATGACATTTTAATGCGCGAAAAATATCAATCATTGTGCAAAAAAGCCTTAATGTTAGGTAGTTTAAACTAAAGTAATATTAAGTGGCTATATTTCTACATAAATATACAATTTGACCGTCGAAAAGCTCCATTCCGACGATTGGGAATAATACCAATCATGTACATTTAAATCACCTTTTACAAATCAATAAAGGGAATGCGATAAGACTTGGTTAAAAGAATAACAAGATAACCATATAAAAGTCCAATAAAGTGAACCCGATCAATCAGTCATTAAAGAAACGAAACAAAATGATAATAATTCACAACCACAAAGAATAAAAAAGAAAGATTTATTGTATATCTCCCACTAACACAAAAGTCATGATCTGCAAATAAGACGGTAGCGTTCACTGATTACGTGATCATAATACAACGGTCAAAGCTCACTTTGATAATAACATGGTGGGTTTAAAGTATCTTGGAATACTACGATGGTGGAAAAATATGTTTGCTGTTCTTAAAATAGTATAGTGATAAGTAGCTAAGTGAATTGCCAATCGTTTCGTTCGTCCACAAGGCAACGTTGAAAGGTTAAAGTTATAGGTTGAAGGAATAAAAGATTCATTTTGGTTAAAATGCGTTTAGTTAAAGATAAGTTTGAGTTCTTGTAATGATAGAGGATAAATGCTCACAGAATCCAACCAAATTTACACTGTAAAGGGGCTGAGTAATGAGCATAGAAAGATAAGGAAATCAAGGTAAGTATTATAGGCCCGACACCATGTGCTTAACACAGGTCCCTATTATGTGCAAAATAATGAGACTGAGTTGTGGTTTTTATTGAAGATGATTTCCAACAAGTTTTTGTGAGGTGCGTAGACCGGGATTCTGGCCACATTGTTATTGTATGTAATGTAAGTGTACATTTTTCATCCTTTTCATGACGATCATGATGATTTGATCCCATGTAAAACTTACGCTACGTTATTATTCATTTTCTATCCAAGCAAATAAATTATTACAAAATGACGGAAATGAGAAAAGAAGAGAAAGAGGGAGTATAATGGCCCCCTGCTATATGTAACCACTAAACCCATTACAATCTGGATCAAGTAAATATTATTTCTTCAGAAGAAGTTTTGATCTATGTCACTGTAGACGTACTCAGTAAGATATCACAACGATAACCACTTAGCTCACGCATGCTTGCAAACATGAACAGATTTTTCGCGATTATTTTCTCGAGTAATCTGTTTGATGACTTAACAGTAGTACCGTTCCGACTCGTTTGTGAACTGTTCTGTACCGCTATGTTGGAGCTATCTATTTTAAGATCATGATTAATCATGGAGATAGAGGCAATTAATTTATGACACTTCCTTAATTCGCTAATGAACCTCATGTGTGGGATCCATGCAGCTTGGATGAAAGGAACCGATCTTGTCATACATTATAATCGCAGACTTTGCTTTGCTGAGTGCGCGGACCCTGCTTTGGTTATTGTGAATGAGCAAGTATGAGAAAGACAGGGATGCTATGGGAAAAGAGGGAGGGGGAAAGATGGAGAGATAAATAAAGAGAAAGAGTTAGAGAGAGAGAGAGAGAGTAAGAGAGATAGAGATAGAGATAGAGAGAGAGAGAGAGAGAGAGAGAGAGAGATGGAGGGAGGGAGAGAGGTACAATGATACTTTACTTGGAAACGCCCAAGAGAAAAAGCCCTTTTCATTCATGCAAAACCTCTTTTGGTAATTATTGTGAATGAGCCAGTAGAGACATTCTGACAGGGATGAAATGGGAAAAAGGGGAGGGAGAAAGATGGAGAGAAGAGCAAAAGAAAAAGAGAGAGAGAGAAAAAAAGCTAGATTGAGAGAGAGAGAGAGAGTGTGTGTGAAAGAAAGATGGAGGGACGGAGAGAGATACATACTTGGAGTAGAGAAAAATGATTTCCATTCATGTAAAACTTTTTTTAATAAATATATTTTCATCATTTATTTTCCGTATTGGCACCGACCGATAGATAATGATATTCAAGTTGTGCTTTATTAGAAGAGATGGACTTTGTTGTTCAGTAATGTAATATCTAATCTCATAATCTAACAAATATTGTCGGTGGGTAAAGTAAAAAAATAAAACAATTTTAACTAGCAGTAGCAGTTTATCATCAGCATAATCACCAAGCATTTCATCCACTATTCACGTTGAACAGCTACACAATTCCTCTCTACTCACACAACCTTTACATCCTATCAAATTACTTTTTCCAGGAGGGAGACATGAAGAAAATTACTTAAGTTTAATAAGTGAAATAATTCAATCACTATGCTCTCGTATACTCGCTTTCTAGATCCACCATGCAAAGTCAATTGATATGTTTATCTATTTTACTTTTCTCTTATACCTCTCATTTTCTTTAAGTCCTGTATAAATCGCATTAGTTATCGACACACCCGGCACAAAATCACCCGAAATACACCACACCATCCAGCAAAAGGGTGAAAAGGAGATAAATATGGAGACGTGAAATATTTTGTTTGATTTTCATTGGCCCAAGGACGTGTTCTTTATTCATAAATAATCTTGGCATTGCATGTGTGAACAAAATCATATACAGCTTGACACATAATCTTATCAATCAATTTCACTTGTTTTTAATTTTCTTTTTTCAATTCCTTTGAATATCTCACGCCTTAGCAAAGCAAAACAAAACAATGAACATAAAATAGATAATTGAATGCGATTCACATAAAAGTTTTCAACGGATTTATTACCAATGCTTTTAAGCATAATCATAAAAACTATTGTTAAAGAAATAGACCATCAACGAAACTAAATTTGTATATCTTTCATGGTTTAACAATGATTATGATCAAATTAATGAATAAAATGAGTAAAATCATGATGTAAATAGCTTTAAAAGTGAACACTTTATAACGAACTCATTTGAAACGAATATTGCACGGCTCTGCCATGGCAAGCAAAAACGGTACAGAACTACCGATCAACAGACATACAATCACAAACTAATAAAAATCAACAAATTTTCTTACTGGGCATCTATAACAAATGCAAAAACATAAAAACCATGATTTTTTTCTCCCCATTGATAACAAACGTACAAAATTACAAAGTTTCCTTCATATATAATAATGCAAATATCAAAGTTTGAACAAATTCAAAAGCACCATGACAACAATATTTGCATGATCTCTCAACTTATTGCAACAACACAACAATAGTAGTTAGCACAACATTACAAAATATATCTTATACATGTACAAAAGAATGCTGTAAGCAATGTTTTCTTGGTATTAAACGAGGAATCACGCCCCTCTCTTTCTCTCTCCTCCCCCCCCCCCCCGCCTCTCACTATTCAATTTTGCTTTAAAAAAAAAAAAAGTTTTTCAAGATAATGTTTCATTTTCACAAGATTTGGGACGGTATCGCAGTTTTGTAATTTGTAAAGAAAAAAGTATTCAAAAACGATTAATGTCATGATATCATACTTTAGGCACTATTTCAACTGTACTCCTGGAAAGCAATCTTTAATCGAGATATAAAATCAAATTATGAACGCGTAATATGAAAGTATTCAAGACAATAACAACGGGCCCTTTCAGGTATTCATCGTAAGAAATGTAATAAAATGAAAGTAAAAAGAACAGTTTTCCTCATGAAAACGTAACAAAGAAACAACAAAATCTATCAGCCTTTAAGTAAGATACAACAGAACATCCAGAGATTAACAATATCAAATATGTACAACCTTTCTCTGGTAGTATGAATACTGAAACACATTGAAAATATACAGAAAACTTGAACGTATCAACTAAGAAACCTTCATCATCAAATCATGAAAAACATTCAACATTTATAACCTTTTCCCTCAAGGAATGTCAACATTTTGGCGAGATTTCGGTTCAAAGAATCAGTTCGGCCATTCGAACAATAACTCGTCTGAAAGGTGTCGGTCGTTCGTTGGCGGAAACTGAATAAAAAAGTAAAGTTTATAAAAATAAGATGACGATCTAGTCATGTCAGGGTTTGTATCACATGGGAAAGAAGATTGGACTCGGTGTTGGGCTAAGATCTGTGCACTCCAAGGCACATGAGTGAGCTGAGACGCTTTTCGGTAAGACGGGAAGATTGAAATTGAAAGCCAATGTCTGTTTCCTAGTGTCCGTACCGACAGGACTCGAGTTCTGACTCGTGGATCGAGACACACTCCGCGCCATCCTCTTTATCAACAACGGAGAGTTACCCAAACTGAGCTGCCTCGTCGACGAAAGTTTTCCCGTCGTCGTCATGGTTGTCGTGGGGGATGCAGGACTTAACGTCGGTGAGAATGCCGAGTCTGAATACTTGGTGGTTGAACTACATGCGGATGCGCTATTACTGAAGAAAGTATTACTGGTATGGTTATTACAAGGTGAGTTCTGATCGGTGTTCTCTTTTCGACTGCTCGCTAATTCGTTTTCAAAACGCAGTAATTGCAACATGAAGGCAAGGTTGGGCGAGATGACGGTACGCTCGCTACGGACGAACTCGAAGGCTTCCTCCAGACGGATTTGTCGGACTTTCATGAGGTATGCCAGACATATCGTTGCTGAGCGGCTGATACCGGCATGACAGTGGACTAGGACACGACCTTTACATCTCTCGATAGACTCTATAAAATGATAAGGGAAAGGAGAAAACAGACACTTAGTAAATATATTCTCTTTTCTGTTTAACAAAAAATATACCGGTACATTAAATGTGGACTTATCTGTGTTGACCTTTATTTATCCATTAAAGCTAAACAGGTTATATTTTAACGTTTGTTTAGTCTCTGCTAGCACATAAAAAGGAAAACAAAATTTGAGGCTGCTCATCAAACCAATATGGGCTTTGATTTTCTTTCTCACAATTTCTTCGGATTTAGGTAATAAAAAGAGGCTAATAATTTCTTTCAACTAAACTCATAATGTAGACGAACATGTGACTGTAGATATTCATCTCACTCTAATTTTTGTTGCTGATGGTTTACTATAGATAAAATATAATGTAGATTTTTCTTCTTCTTTTACTCACCGATAAAGTTGTTGGCTTCCTCGAACCAGGGCAATAGATCTGCATCTGTGTTATCATCGACTAGAATCTGCATATATCTGAAACACGTTGGGAAGTAGTTGGGTAGTCTGGAAACGTTCAATACAGCTGTAATGCCGTGTTCTTCCAAGACAGCTAATCTGGAGGCGTGGAAGTTGCTCCCTAGGTAGAGATGAGGGAGAAGCCTTACAGGAGCATTGCACTCGTATCCTGGACCAGACTGTCCAATCTGCGGACATCCTTTAGGCACTAGAGGTGTTGTAGGTCTGGAGGTTGTTGAGGCAGTGCTGTATTTGGATGATCTGGACGATTCGGGTACTTGGGTACATTTGATGGTTGGCAGTGCCAGCGATAGAGCGGGGCCACGTCGTTGCAGTGGGAGACGGGGGCTACGTGGAGGACCAGCGGTGGGGGCTGCAGCGGTGGGTGTGGACGGGCGCTTGTCCGAGCATTGGTGGCGATATGTCGGAGGGGTGAGGTTGAGCGGAGCAAGCGGTGGAGATGGCATGTTGAAAATTGATTTGGTTGGTGAACCCACACACAGTGAGGGGAACTCTACAGAGAACTGGTTAAAACCACCTGTGAAAGACAAAATAAGATAATTCGTGGTTAAAAATACTGCTGAAGAAATATAAATCTGGGGCATTGTTCCAATGCAGGATCACAATTTGTTAGGGACAAAAAAAACAAACGAAAAGTCATTTCAATAAAATGTTATTGACACAAACAAACTGCCTCCTGAAAATAAGGACATAAGGAAGTTGACCGACAATAAAAAACATGGGATCCAAGTGCTGCTATAATCCATCAGTATCACAAATCTTCAAATAATTGGACTGTGAATGGACTTGCGATTTAATAAAAAAGAGACTGGATTTCCAATTATTCAGATGAAAAGCAATGTTCCATTACAAAGAAAATGAATTGTATATTATCCAAAGTGTTATAAATAATTAAAAGAAACACATCGAAAATTCTGTAGTAAAACGGGTGAGTAGGCTTCAAGAAAAGGAAGAAAACCACAAAAACAATGCGCTACAAAATGAAACAATGTATCTACCTGCTAAAGCACACGAAGGCATATCATCGATGATCATGAGTGAAACACTAGTATTACTTATTCCAAAACAACCGAGTTCAAATCAATCCTGAATGTATAGTAACAAAATATATTCCAAAGTAAGGCACAAGCAAGAACCGAGACAGTGTCTGTATGATTCACCGTGAAGCTCTCGATCTAATGAATGCCCTCAATATCACTGACCACGTTTTTATACTGCCCGCACACACAAAAATGCACACACCCCTTTCTATACACTACGTACGTGTTGTTTACGTATTCTGAAAATAAGTACCATGGTCGGTCGAGCGCGCGCTAACTCAGAACCACCGGAAGTTTTTGCATCCTCTACGACTGATTGCGCGCGCTGCAAACTGGCTTTGCTTTGCTCCAGTCAATCAAGACGTGATTATGTTAATGTTCGACGAAACCGCAGAGAAGGTACAGATATTATGGGTCATGCAAGAACTGGAACACGTGTCAAAATGTGTGTTTACTTTCTCGTATTTGGATCAGGAAAGTGTGATGATGATTGGAAATGTTGAAGTAAAAGTGGGTAAAATCGTTGTAAGACTATATTTTGGAGTACTCTATATACATACTGACAGCGATGATTATTTCGGTACTTTTACAATGAAAATTTCCTTTACAATCGTAAGAGTCATACCTAGTACACTAAGATTATATCTCCAGAGTAACAATAATTTTTGAGAAATTTGGAAAACATAAATCTTGTTTATTTTGTATTGGCTTAATAACTTCGTCGAAGAGCGGATGAGGGCATTTCATTGAGTGACCATCATAGAGTAGTAATATCCTGTATAGTGACCATGATGATGATGATGGTGATGATGACGAGGAACGTGGAATAGATGAATACATCCTACATGAACTCCGCCTACTCCGGGCCTACTCGTTCAAGTTAACGAGGATAAAGATTAATCTCTTTCGGATCATCCCAGGGGAATAAATACATTCCATTCACCCAACCATTCAGACGCGAGTGCAACAAACTTATGGTCGCCGTTAATATAAAGACAGATACGGCTTACAAATTATTTTCGTAGTGTGATTCATGAAACTGATGAAACCAAGGCTTGTAAGTTCTTTTCGAACAATGGCACACAATGACATAAGTACCTTTATGTACACAACCATATTGGAGTCATAATACCTTAGGATTAGTCTATATAGTCTGATTCATTAATTCAATACATCACGTACTTGTGATCACAACTGGTTCCTTAAAAGGATACCGTGGACTTGGAGAATATTACGTCATTTACTCATTTTACTGTCATATTTTACACCAGTGATCTTCATTGTCAGCGTAATTCGCCATCAAACTCTCCGACGCAATGATTTATTGCATTCTGGCCCATTTTCGTTTGTACCTTTGCCAAATGTTAGGTAAAGAAATTTCAAGGCTGTACACGACTTGTCATTTTTAGCGTCAGTTTTAAATGAAAGATGTAAATTCATAATATCAAAAATAAGGAAGGGGCTTGAAATATGACGACTGTATATAACAGGAAAAGGAAGTGAATCAGGGAAATGGGAAAGGACATGCAAGATTAAAGTATAAGCCCCCCCCCCCTCCCCTCGAAAGGAAATATAAAAATAAGTATATTCTTGTAAAATAACATTTTCAGTAAACGGGCTTGGAAAGTGCTCTTCCAAGAGATATTGAGCTTTTAGTTTTCGCCAGCTCTTCAGCACATCGGGACTGAAAATAGAAAATACGGAAACGGAGCATCAAAACATGAAGCTGCAGCTGTTTTGATTGGAACTATACCTCCTTCTGACGTGTGTGTGTGTTTTCGCCTTTTAATATCGACAGCTTTTAAGATTTCATTTATCATGTTTTTCTAAACAATATATAGATAATCCAGCAGGAAGGAGATGCAACGACCTCCCTATATCGGTATATAAGAATCACTACACAATCAGGTACAAGGATGGGAGGGTGGATAGTTAGAGCAAGAAGTTTAGAGGTGGCTTGAGGAGAGAGGAGTGGAAGGCCACGGAGTGGTGCTAATGGAGAATGATAAAAAAAGAGGGATGGAGGACATGATCGTCAGTATAGAATAGACGTGAACCCTAACAAGATATGGAGGATAAAAACAGAGAGAGAGAGAGAGAGGAAATGGGGGGGGGGGGGGATACTGCGAGATGACTCACGGAGCAGATAAGCGCTACAACAAAACATGCTAATTAATTTTCCAGATACAGTAATCAATGTTTTACTTCCGTCGATTTTGAAACCTTGCGAGAATTAAAAAAATAAATAAATCAAAAATCACTATCACAAGAAGAAGAAAAACATTCGTCAGTTGTAGCCATTTGAGTTGACGCATCAGCTCTTCAATGAAGAGGAAAGTTTGGATTTACCTTCCCAACAGGGGTGCAGATTTAGCGCGTAAAACAGAGTTGGCGGGAAATGAGAAATAGCTGAGCAATAATATCAATTTCCCTTCAGCTTACTACACAGTCAAATATAGACCTCAAGACGTTTCAAAATGCCTGTCATGACTCTATGTTAATGGCGGAACTAATTATTATCGAGTGTAAGGAACACGTAGAGATGATTTTTTTTTACCGCGCAAACGGGGGAGATCATTACGATGATTATGACTATGATAATAATTAGTCAACCAGTTGGAAATGAGTTAACGACGTGAATAGTCGGTGATGATGAATACTTTTCTTTTTAGAAGTGTCTACTCTGAGAATGTGAGAATCCACAAAAAAGCGCTGCTACATAGGCTGAATTAATATTGAGCAAAAAGTGATGAGTTTTTATTATTTTCAGCTGAAGATCAACAGTTACAATAAATCTTTTTCTGGCTCCGGCCAAACCCCTCAAAAACAAAATTAATCCGAAAACACTTACATGTAAAATTGTAAATGTGACAAATTTCCACGTGGGTGTATTAATTATAACGCCCATTTGCTAAAGTAATAATTAGATCCAACATTTCCTCTTTCAATCCAATTTTGCGATATAACAAGGAATTCTAGAGCGTTGACCTACACAGCCATGGGGAGAAACGTGTGGTATGCCTCCGTTGCCTCGGTCAGGGACAAAGGCAGTTTATGCATGACAGACGCTCTCAGCGTCTGTTTACTTCGTCCCTGAACTTGAGAGAGAGAGATGGATTAAAAAAAAAGCGTTCATTGACCTACAAGTACAGCTGAGCACTCTTTTGTTTGAGAATGAGAGAGAGAGAAAGAGAGAGAGAGAGAGAGAGAGAGAGAGAGAAGAGAGAGAGAGAGAAGAGAGAGAGAGAGAGAGAGAGAGAGAGAGAGAGAGAGAGAGACGTAAACACCCTCATAATCATACCGAATACCGAAGTATAGGGAGTTCCATAGAGGTATATAAATAGCTATAATTATTACCATTCCGTGCATGTAGTACTATAGGCACCATATACATTCTTGTGTTCTTTGTAATTGTTTCACCACAACAATTACATCGCTTGGACAATAACACTGCTTATGACTCATGCGGAACCTAAAGTCTAATTGGAAATGATACCCATTGTGAAACAAGCGATTTAAGCATTTTGTTTGATTGATTCTGTATTTCATTATAAATAACGTTTAGAAAAAGAGGAAAAAAAAGGTATTCAGTATTTCGAGTTCTAGTCGTTGTCAAGCTATCCCACAATAATCGGAAATGTATTATTGTGTTATTTGTTTGTATTGGGAGTCAAGAGGGATGACAGACGAAATAATATGTGAAGTTTAATATAGGACAGAGATAAAAAGGTATTCAGTATTTCGAGCTACGGCGATGCACGTTCAAGCTGCATTCATAAAATCAGTAAATAGGGTCACTTTGTCTAAAACAGCCTTCGTCTACCTTGACCGGGTTGCTAACGTCACTCGCATATTGATTGACCCAAAGACGAACTGACCTCATGCAATGATTAAAAGGCTTTCAATTATTTTCCTCTTTTATTTTCTCTCCTTTTATTCCCCTTCTTTGTATTGAATGTCAATCAGGTTCTCGTTTCTTATGATACCAACATTCAATGGACCAATTCTCGCACAATAAACTGGAAGGGGGTAAATGTCATCCGACAACGTCCGGACGACACCGCGACTTTATTTTCCAGTTAAGACGGGGTTTTATATAAACTATGAGATTATTATAGATACATTAAAAAGATAACCAATTCGATACGTACAATTTCGGCAAAATAACCAACCAAAATTAATTAAAATAATTCGGTAATATTCAGTACCTTCCATGAGAACCATGAGCATGAGAACTGAATAATCAATCCTTATTAATACAGTAGACGAGATTGGAAGAGATAGAGAGAGGGAGAAAGATAAAGACGGAGGAAAACACTGTTAAGCTGGATTACGTCGCTTGTTTTCCTCCTCTCATGACTATCTAAAAGAGAGGTGTTCTCTTATATTCTACCTTATTCTTGATTTGAACATGTGCCTGTTGGTTGACAACAAGATCTTAGAATCAATAGACAGCTAAACCAATCTTAAAGCGGAAATTGCCACTTCGATGAAGCTTGAAAAGTAATTAGACCGCACTCAAGGCACCGCCCATATATTACACATAGCTAGGCAAAATGGATTCGTAATCAATGATGGTGTAATGAGAATGAGAGAGAAAACTCAATGGTCTCTCCGCATGATGGCCCCGTTCACAATATTGACACTTATTTGAGTATCACGCGGGGTTTTTAAATTCAAGTTCATAGTCTGAATGGGATGGGTTTGAGAGAAAGAGAGACACACACAAAAAAAAAACATACAGCCTAAAATATGAATTATAATCTTGTTCCCAAATTATCACTAATAATTCTCAAATTACCATGCTATCACAAATCTGTACAGATTTCCTGCTAAACACTTATCTGTGGAGTGTTTTGAAATTTGAGAAATGGCAGTCTAATTATAACCATCACTGCACTGAGATGTTGATGTGTTTTTATGCAATCATTATTTTTTACAAACTTGTCAAACCTTCAAAGCACACGGTCGATTACCCGCTCGGAATATCGACCGCTCTCGGTAGCTAGATGTTTTTAGAAAAACTCTCTTTTCTCTTCCTCGCATTCATATTTAATATCGCCCGGAGGCAATATTGTAAATTTACTTCCGCCGCAAAAGGAAAAAAATTATAAACCCGTGCATTAAATAAGCCACGGCGAACCAGTGCTTCGTTTCGCGTCTCAAGAGATGCGCTTGAGCATCGTGAACTTGAGTGCGTCCATGTTCGGTGCGCACAATATAAAATGTACATCACAAAATAAAATTGAAGTTACAGGTGCGGTGTAATAGAGTTGGAGCAATTACCCCCCCCCCCCCACAAGCACATATACATGTAGGCCTAAATGGACAGCCCCCCACCACCCCCCCCCCCCTCGTCAGAGATTTTGGACACACACACAATTCGAGTCGGGATGACCTCTGGATACCTTTCCTTCTTCGTTTTTGCTAGCTTGTGCATCTCCAATTACCGGGAGCTACTTATAATCATGCATGGAAATGCTTGCAAATCGTCTGCTTTACATACAGCATGGTCTGAGATGCATTAGTCCAATATTTTAGCATGTATCTCAATCTCAAGGATTTACATGGCACATAGCTGCCCATTTCTTTGCACGTTAATGTGGTTAGTATGTTGTACAAAAATGACTATCAATTCAATTGAAATACAAAATAACAAAAGGTTATAAAAGATTGTAAAACACTAAGTGATTTCGGAGGCCTGTTCTACCTATATGTAACACATGTACATCAATTTTGTTTGAGATCGAAACAGAACAAAAAAATGCAACGTGGACGCACATGGATGACTTCCGCTATAAGTAAAGGGCGCTGAATATTTGTGGCAGGAAATTAATAAAAATATATACTGGTACCATCGTAAATCATTTGTGAGGACTGGATTTTTAACACCACCAGTCTCTATAGGTATAACATTTCACGTGAGTGTGTAAATACTATCAAGAGATACAAATGGAGTGATATATGCATATGCAGGCCTTAAATTTCAACATTTTTAGGGCAAGGCCACTTTTCTGTAGGGCACATTCCTATATTACAGCACCAATGGGAAGAATTGGAAAGGGCACAAAAAATCTCCAAGGCCAATGAGAGGGGCATTGAGGCCAATCAAAGGGGCATCCAAGGCATTTAAGCCCTGCATATGCGAGAGTGAGGATTGTGAATAACTGACTATTATTATTATTTTCTTCTTTTAAATTGGCAAAGAATATTATGAATGAATCACTGAACGAAAATAAATTCCCTCAGAATGATTTGGCAATGCAAATTCATTGCCGGCTTTTACAGATTAATGTGCAATGTTCCTAATGTAAACATCTCTTGTGTATAGAGAAAGCATTGTATTTCCACTGTTTTCCAGTCTTATCTACTCACCGAGTCATTGCACTAGGTGAATTTCACGAGTTACCTCTCAAGTTTTCTCGTCTATATTTCGTCTAATTTGGAAAACATCGCAGGTAACGAACATATATTTTTGGATGTCCGAGTGGAAAAATGAGACTGACAAACACAATTACTCCAGCGCTGCCCGTTTTTATTGTGCATTTAGAGGATTCAAGAACCCAGTAAGGAAGTTAAAATGAAGCAAAATCTCTCTCTTCGTGGATGGGTAAATACTAGACTTCATTCATAATATCGAAACGTATACAGTATGTGCAGGAAAGTATTTTTTTTTTTAGTACTTATACAAACAGTAAAAAATATGGATTTTGTTTATGCCAACTATGATAATGATATTTATGAAAGTACATTGGTGGAAGCATCGATGGAAGCATCGATGAATATTTCAATCAAAATACCCGTGAACTAACTGCTTGGAGGTAGAATAATATGCAATTTAAATTCACAAGTGAGGCGATAGTAATGTAAGCTAGGTACATGTACATGTATTAAACATTTATAATGGATCATCAGTAGATAAAGCTACTAATGGCTTATTATACACACGACTGAAGTATTGAACAGAATGATGTTGGTATTTCGCCAGGGGGAGCTAGTCGGTGAGTTAGATAGAAGCCACACGTGTTGTGAGGCTTGGTAATGCGGCGTAATGAATTTTTCAGATTTTCCACATTTCATAGTTTCCGGTGCGTGTAATAAACAAACTCAGCTGGAGTGGGGAGTGGGGAGTGGGGAGTGGGGAGTAGGGAGGGGGAAGAAAGAGCGAGAGAGAGAGATAGAAAGGAAAAAAATGAGAGAGAAGGGGGAGGGGGAGAAAGAGCGAGAGGGAGAGAGAAAGGAAAAAAATGAGAGAGAAGGGGGAGGGGAGAAAGAGCGAGAGGGAGAGAGAAAGAACGAGAAAGGAGAGAGGGGGGAGGGAGAGACGGAGGGAGAGACGGAGAGAGAGAGAAAGAGAGAGAGGGAGAGAGAGAAAGAAAGAAAGAAAGAGAAAGGAAGAGAGAGGGAGAGGTGATGGTGTGTTTTTAGAGGGGGGGGGGGGGGGTTCAAGTACTCAAACGTGACCGCTGATGATGTATTGTTGGGGATTTTCTGTTAAAATGGGGAATATTGTTTGTGGTAAATACCTAACACCAAAATAGCTTTCTTTAAATGACAAGTTATATTTAGATATTTGACTTATTTGTCGTGTGCTGCAATAGTCATTAAATCAAGTATATTACGAAACTGATTGGTCATAAGCTTTTGAGTGAAAGAAAGAAGACAAATGAAAGGAAATTTATAACTATGACCTCTTGAATAATATTTAATTTAGTCCTTATAAATCAATGAGTGTTTGACATTATAATGGATGCATTAATCTACCGGAAGTACAACCCAGTGAATCAAGAGGTACATGTACATGTACATGTGACTCTTTTTTGTTGTTGTTGAAATCAGAGATTAAATTGAAACTGTTTAACAATTTCATTCATTGAAGAAAAAGAAAAAAAGAAAAAAAGAAAAAAACATGCATGACACAAACGCTTTCATTTCGTATGAAAATGAAATGATAAACCTTCGGTCAATTGAATAAAGAATAAATTTAGAAAATAATTAAATTGGTACACCTCATTCAAGATAGATCGCGGTAAAGTGTAGGTAATGTGTTTTAAGAGGAACTAAGTTACTCAACCAATGAAAGAAATTACTTCAACATATTGCTAGTACATTTGTGTAAATGTATGTAGTATACATGTACAGTGTAGGCCTACATATTGATTGTTTCAGTTCGGTTCTGAGATGCCAATTTTGTCCTTTGAAAATTCTTCACGATAACCTAATGTTTTCAAGTCAATCTAAATGATTTGATCTCGGTTTTTTTTTTTTTTGGGGGGGAGGGGTCTCCATGTGGGGTTACATTTTACCCTGCCGTTTCTTTTCTCCAGGGAGTCTCTCAACTATTCTAATTCTATGATAATAGCATCTTTCTGCTCTATCTCTACAAGGTATTTATTTTTTCTATTTTCTATCTCATTAACTCCAGACCATAAATCATGCACATCCAACTAAAATAAATCGTTAGAGTCAGCAAAACAGCAGAAAATGTATGGAAATCGTGGACTTGATATTATGGAACAATAATGACGGGATCATTATCAAGATTACCTAGACCTACTCTCTCTCTCTCTCTGTTTTTGTCCCTCCGCTTTTCGGAGATCAGCGCGCAGCGAGTTCATCGCAGTCGAAGTGGTGGGCTGTGATGCAGTTGGAGGGTATGGAGTGCAAGCGATGGGCATGCATTTTATATAGATATAATGAAGTGTCATCTTCAAAATAGAATCATTGACAGAGTAGGGAAGGGATGGATCATATGGCAAGACAAACAGGCCAATGGCCCAAGTCAATATGCTTGCTTGGACATGACCTACGGAAAGATATTACACAGATATCTTCAGATGAGAAGGAGGATGCCTGTATGTAGTATAGTGAATGAGACGATGCAGATTACTCCTGAATTACTTATAGTGAACAAATATTCAAATGAATCAGTGGGCTGCAGAGCAAAATAAAATCAAAGAAGGAAAAAGAAAGATACCGATCAAAGAAAAGATGGACAGATTGCACCAAATGAAGACAGACATTGATTAATTATCGACTTGACTAGTGGCTATGGCTAACAATTCCATGAAAAGTCAGCACATCTATAATAACTTGCTGTCTGGATTCCCATTGTATACATGAACACATTCAAGATACATGTAGACCTATAAATCAGATAAATAGCAACTTTTAGCATTTTATTTTAAGTGAAAATAATCCCACAACAATCACATCATACTTGACTAGTCAGACTTAAAATTATATACAATGCGAGTGCCACGTTAAATTAAAATTGAAGCAATGTGCACACTAACCTGTGACATGTGACACATGTGATCAAAAGTATTAGAGAAGGAAGAGCTAGATGAAACTTTGGTGACATATAGACCTGGAAATTCGACTGCAGATCTCTGCATTTTGTCTTGACTTTATTAGGGATGGAAATGGCATTTTATAAGGCAGGTAATATCAATGGCACTATATTGCTTGTGGATGGTTTGTGTCATGAACTGAACACTGCAACACTAAATTGTATCTACAAGTTTCATGTAAACCGTATCTCATCTCTTTCCTCTCAATAATTACGAATTGGCCTGCTAACAGACACATCTACTCAGTGCAACATCTTGTTGCTGATCTCCGACAAAAGCGGAGGGAGAACAAGAACTTGAGAAGAAGAAGAGAGGAGTGCCATGATGAGATGATGAGTGAATGCAGAAGTGCAGATTTCTGCAGAAATCTAAGTTACACCATCAGCCTTACTTACCAACAAGAGAGAAAATCTTCACGGAGAGTTGAAGGAGTGGTTCCTGAAATAACGTCTCTAAAACCCACGTCATGTTCCCTTGTGACACTTCGCTGGCTGTCTGCGACGATTCTTCATCGTATACCAAAACCGCCTGGTAGAATCCCGCAAAGAGTCTCGATCGAGCATCAGCGCACGTTACGAGGTGGTCCACCGGCAGCGGCCCGTTGGAGCGACGCTTCAGTAGCAGTGGGCAGTGGACGTTCAATGCGTCGACGATGTGTAGACTGTTGTAACATACAAAACGATCTACAATCCAATAAAAGAACTCTGAATTCTTCCGTCGAAAACCATGATTTTAGCCGAGATCCTGTCACAGGTTGAACACGAACAGAGACGGTCATTGTTAAAGAGAAGAGTTTCACGACCCACAAATAAGCCTGTCTGTTTTTATAAAAACTCGGTACGGGATGGGATCCGGCAGGCTAGTAAACATCTACTACTCTGCACTGTACAACTACAGGCATGGTTTTGTAACGTACTGGTCGTGTTGTTGTCTTACAACTTGTAGTACTCTAAGCCCATGTGGTTCAACTTCAATATTTACACTATGCGGTAAACTTCCTTTTGAGGCTACTACCGTAAAAAACCACAAAATGGCACAGGAAGTCCTTGCATTTGTTCTCGGGGTTATTGTTCCCTCGCCTCGCTAGCTTCCGATACAATTCGAACCAGACAAAACACGGCGAATTTCCACTATAATGTTAACGCCATAACAATGAAGTACTACATTTCACTCCATTTTACAGCTATTTACTTTGATTTAATTCCATTAGACAGTGTATTTTGAATAGTAGTTTAATAATTCATCAAAAATTGCAATGCTCTAGCATTATTTATATCGTAAATGATAATAAAAGAATATCCTATTCACAAAAATCACCCAATTATTTAAAGAATATCCTTGCGCATTTATGAATGAAATAATGACGTCACATGTTCGCG
>JAVYIG010015905.1:0-33619 GCA_035222895.1 Strongylocentrotus droebachiensis | reverse complement strand
GCCCCTTATACTATAGATCAATGGAAAGGGACAAAATTGCAGCCCTCAGACAAAACAGGGGTCATTTTGACAGAAAGATGAAGTTGTCCCTTGAGGCAAAAGAGGAGTTAAGTGGTGGATAAACAATGTTTCTATGGCCTCCTCCCCAATTGTTAGGAAAAAAACCTGACTTAGAATTGCACACAGATGCCAGTGGCCTTGGATGGGGAGCTACTGACCTCCAGAAGCAAACAGGGGGTCGATGGAATGAATTTGAGGCAGAAAGGGCAAGAAACAATGAAATAAATTACCTGGAAACCCTAGCCGCTGGGTTGGGATAAAATCCTTTTGCATGAATAAGCGTAACGTTCATGTGATGGTAAGAATAGATAATACCACTGCAGTGGCTTATTTAAATCACATGGAGGTTGCAAGTCCACAATGTGTGACAAGATGTCAAGAGATATTTGGCAGTGGTGCATTTCTCGAAATATTTGGGTCTCTGCAGCCCATGTACCTGGTCGGCTCAATACTATAGCAGATGAAAGATCCAGGAAATTTAATGATCGAAACAGAATGGAAACTAAACAGACAAGTGTTCGATAGAATAGTTTCCCACTTTGGTGTACCAGAAATAGACCTGTTCGCCTCAAGACTAAATGCTCAAGTAGAGAAATATGTCACTTGGCACCCAGACCCTGGGGCTTTTGCAGTTGACGCATTTACGCTAGATTGGAAACCTTTTGCATTCTATGCATTCCCACCGTTCTGTATGATCCCCAAATGCTTGCAAAAAATCAGAGAGGATAAAGCTAGAGGGTTACTTCTGGTCCCTAATTGGCCCACTCAGGCGTGGTTCCCTCAGTTGGTTAGCATGATGGAAGGAGAGCCATTGTTTATCCAGAGGCAAGAAGATTTGCTACTCCTTCCTGTGTTAAACACCACCCACCCTCTTAATGCTAATATTGACCTCCTATGTTGCAGGTTATGCGGCAACACTTTGAGAATCGGGGACTAAGCAGACGAACAGTGGATATCATTACAGCTTCATGGAGAGCATCAACCTGCAAGCAGTACCAAGTTTACATCACACAGTGGCGAAGATTTTGCCACAGCAGGAATACGAGTTACCTCCAAGCCGAGGTGGAAACGGTACTAGAATTCCTTAGTAGTTTATTTCATGACAGGAACCTTAGCTACAGTGCGATCAATACAGCTCGTAGCGCTTTATCCACTTTTCTGATTCTCGTTGACAGTAATCAGACAATGAGTACTCACCCACTTATAACCAGACTGATGAGAGGTGTTTTTCAACTCAGACCTGTCTTACCTAGATATACAGAAATATGGAATATTAGTCCAGTCCTCAATTTCTAAGAAAATTGTCTCCAGTAAACTCCTTAAACCTCAGAGATTTAACACTCAAAGTATGTATGCTAATGGCTCTTGTATCGGCACAGAGAGTGCAAACCTTGCATATATTGAAGACTAACAAGATGACCCTAAAAGGGGGCTTTGTGGTTTTTTCATTTGGATGAACACTTGAAGCAAAGCAAACCAGGAAATACCAATTTTAAGTTTAAATTGGAAGCATATCCTCCTGATAGAAGATTGTGTATCGTAAAATATGTGAAACATTATGTCCAGCGCACAGGACTACTTCGTGGGAATGAGAACTCGTTCTTTGTAAGTTACACCAGACCTCATAATAGAGTAACAACTCAAACCTTATCTCGCTGGATCAAGACCTGCTTGCAAAGAGCAGGTGTGGATACAAACGTTTATAAGGCTCATTCAACGCGGGCAGCATCAACTTCAGCAGCTGCCAAGGCAGCACTTCCAATGGACCAGATCCTAGCCCGAGCAGGATGGCCTTCAGAGAAAACGTTCAGGAAGTTCTACAGGAAACCTTTTGAAAACAAGAGAAACTTTACCCAGGCAGTCTTACAAGATAGCACACTGCTTTAAGAACTGCATCATGAGGCTTCTCAATAGAACTGGCATTAAGAGACCAGCTGTCTAATTAATAGAACTGGGATTAAGAAACCAGATGGCTAGAATAAGCTAGATACAGAAACGAACAATGTTTTTGCAACATTATGACGTCTTATATATGGACGTCTTGTATGTGAAATGTTTTGCCACATGTATGAACAGACTTCAATAACTGTCAAATATGGTGAGTCATTGGTTAGAAGCATCCAATTCAATCTGCATAATCAGTGTTCACTTTCCATACATGTTGGTTGTTCCAAATGTGGCTACTATGCTTCAAAATCTCATGTAATTTCGAACGACGAAATATGAAATAAAATAGTAAGATTAAACGAGAACTTACCGTTTGAAGTTTGATCTTTATTTTATGAATATTTAGGAGGAAGTTATTACATGCCCTCCTCACCCACCCAAACTTCAAACTTAAGTGTAAGTTCCTGTTCCTTACTACTGAGAGTAACCACATTGTAGCTTTGAATATTGACTGCGCATGCGCGACGGGATCTCATGTAATAACTTCCTCCTAAATATTCATAAAATAAAGATCAAACTTCAAACGGTAAGTTCTCGTTTAATCTTACTATTCTGTAAATTGTCTCAATTGTTTTTTAATAGCAATATTTCCTAATTTCTCTTTTATTTCTATTATCTTTATACTTCAAAAATTTGACCAAAGTTTGACTTGATATTTTTCTGTCAGGCACATCACAATATTAATGTTCAAAATTTTCATTCAAGAAAGCACAAAAAAAGTTGATTCACATTTTAACTCATTCAAAATCTAACAATTTTAAATCAAAATAATCATGTGAAAACAATTTTAAAATGTTAACTCTCTATAATGTTCAGTATGGATGCTTGTACATGTATGCAGATGAATTTTTAATCATCAAATCTCAATTTTTTTTAGTCATATTGGATGAATTTGTAGAGTCTTTCTTTGCCATTTTGAGCAAAGGAACTATGAAACACCGGTGCTATTAACCAGGTCGGTTAGTGTTATTCAACAGTCAGAGTATAGGTATAACAGTATTGCAGCTCATTTAGTAATAGCTTTGACTTTGTGCCACGATCGTGTCCTTGTAAAGTGCAGACCAAAATGCCAAGATTTATGTTGATGCGTGTTACAGGGTATTTTTGTACGAAACGGTAAGCCTTCTCCGAGAGATACGTCTCTGAATAACAAAACATTTGCAAGGTTTTTAGAGAAGGCTCGTGTGATTAGTATGATCATCCTTATGGGCCATAGGGAAATACCTAATTGAGAAAAGAACCTTTCAAGTGACAACTCACTCACTCAGATATATACAGTAGTATGCACACTTGTTTTTCTTGCAACGATATCACTGTATGTAAGCACACACAATTGTAGCATGTAGTAGTGACTAGAGGGTTATTTGTCATGTGTATAGATTGTGAGACAATTCTCCTGTCTCCAATAAATGTTGCCAAAATGAATGAATAAGGAGGCTGTCTGTTTCTGGGTACCTTGTTCATGTTCACCCCATTGGATCTTAAATGTGTTCTCAATTCAGAGAATAGGTCAGCTAGTGTGAATATTGCTATGTCAGACCAGACAGGCACATTGGAACAATTAATTGAGTCTAGAACCAGAGAACAGTAATTTGCACAATTCCTTTCTAGAATTTGAATATGAAGGCCTAGGGGGGAGGGGGGGGGGATGTAGAAAGTGATATACATGTAACTATAACAAAGGCTTGTTATTTGTTTTGACATGGTGCTACAATCTCAAATGCCCTCATCATTTGTTAATGGTTACAAGAATTAACATTGTATGTATCCTATAAGGAAAATGTAGGCCTGTATCAATCATTCATTTTCTTGTGATAGATTTCTGATCAAGTTTGGCCAAGTGTTAAAGGGGGGGGGGGGTACGGGTTGTGTGTCAACACACTTAATACAAATGAACTTGTCACATTTGTCATTGGATTACCTGTACATGAAAACATACCTAAGCATCAAACAAACTAAGCACAATTAGTATTTCTAGTTGAGGATATTGTCCAATCATATACTGGTATATATATCAAAGGTATATGGAACATTGCATGGAAGTTGTTCAATTTACTGTTTGAAGTCTGGTTTCCAACTTCTTCTGAGTCTTTGAACACATCACATGTAGGTATACATGTGCATTTGTGATATAGTTTCCTTGATATCAGTCAGTGTATGATATTATATGAATTATGCAAACAAAGAGACAGTCGTGTTATTAACCATGTGGAGAGCAACACAAAGAAATAGAACATTTTGGTATCAGGAGGGTTAAGCTGCTATGACTTTATGATTGGCTTCAATCGAAACCAGAGAAAGGCCATTAAACATAGGACCACACTCCCATAGTTGCCTTGCTTCCAGGCTGCAGGAGTTCTTGTAAATACCCCCCCCCCCCCTCCCCATTGAAATATTTTGAACTGAGTCTGAAGTATATAGACTATATCTCCTTACTTCTCATACGAGAGACTGATTTTGAGATGGTGTAGTCTATATCTTGGAGATGTTGTCAAAACATTGCTTTTCATTTTGAAAATTAATAAAACATGTTTCCTGGGAGGTAGGCTATGGTGCATTTTTATGTGTGATGAACTTATTCTTCAACTCTGTAATGCTGATCTAGTGTGAATGTTTCACTTGTCATGAACAAAATACTAGAGTTCAACCCTGTTTGTCAAGAGTGCACCCCTATAAATCAGAATATCAGACCCTAATAAGGATCAGGTTTTATTTTTGGATTGTGGTGAAGATAACTCCTTTAGACCACACACTGAACGTTTGATGTGCTCCAAACCCCTTTCATTCTCCACACCCTTTCATACTTACAATGTATCTGTTTGAGAGCCGCGACTAATCTGCAAATGATCCAGTTCTTCTTAATCTTAAAGGAGAGAGTCAAACAGTGAACTTGATTTTGAAACACAGCATCTTTTCAATAATCTTTTAGCATAAGTAAGAAATTTATACTAAACTCAATTTACAAGAAATTCATGGTTTGTTCTAACAGCTTTAATGGATAGGCTCTAAGTATGAAAGGGGTCTAGGGAATGAAGTCAATGGGATCACAAAGTGTAGCAAATGGGAATCTCTATTTTTGTATGAAACCTAAAGTTGCCTTTAAATGTGCGTAGCGCTTGAGTGATATAATTAGGATGTTGATAGCATGTACATGTAGCTGTCATATGGCTTGTAATGTGGCTTCAAAAATGTCTGAAAATTGCTAATTTTGACATAAGACTACGTACAGGAAATAAAATGTGTGAATGTTTCTGTAGTCTCTTAAATAATCAAGATTTTTGTTTGTGGGTCTCCTCTGTATCGTCAGAAGTGAATGCCATGAAATATTGAAATTGTCTGGGGAAGATTTCTATGACAGTGTATGCAGTCATATTGAAGCACATGAGTTTATAATAAGAAACAGAAATATTCAAACTGTAATGATAAATGATGAAGTATCAGTCAGCACGTTTACAATGTTTGATTAGTTAACTGGTTGAAAATAATGTATTTATGAACCAGTAGTTGACCCTTGACACTTGTAGACTTCTCTCAGACTTGCTGAAATGCTGAATGTTCAGGTACAAATGATGCAGCTGACACGTCATCAACTTTGAAATATGATGTTGAATTAATATTGAGTACAATTTGTCATTTTCAGCTTGCATTTCTGCCCTAGATGTTTATGGTTGTCCGTAACGTACAAAAATGGCATCGATTTGAAGATAAATATCAGATTGTTTAAAAGTACAAGTAGAACATCATTTGGGTCAAGTACTGAGGGATGTACATTGATTTCATTCAAATCAACTTAAATTAAGTTTATATGCAACAGTAAGATAGGGTCAATATACATGTATTTGTTATTTTCTTATTAACTCTGTGTGTGCACAATGATAAGCGTAATTAATATAGAATCAGTCAACGATGACAACAATCCTGTTTGAAACATGTTATTGTCCTTATTCAGCTTCCACGTCACCCAACAGCTCTGATTGGATTGGAGATTATTCTCACGGCTGCCTATAGAGGGAGCTATTCTAGAAAGTACAGTGTAGCTCCACATATTCTTGTACAACACTCTACATGGCTGTATCTGTAATTTGTTGACACCCTTCCTATAATATGTTCACAAATGTAATGTGCACTTGTATCAGACACTCAATGTAGTCGAGTTTATGAGAGACTTGAATTCTAATGCCAAAATGTACAAAATGATCGCTGTGTACATTGCATAATGAAGAAGGCTGTTGATATTTTTCTTACAGTGAAAACAAGTGATCAAGAGAATGTTGAAATTGTATAGCTAAAATTGAGAAACTGATAGAATGTTATCAGTTATTTTTAAGATGATATTGTAATTAATAGGTATAATAACTTACTAACAAATTCATGTCTATGAATGATACTTTTGTTTTTGTCTTTATAATAAAACAGAAAACAAACTTGAAATACATTTTTATTTGTGGTCTGTTTTTGATCAGTAAGAAATTTGTTTCTTTTAATATGGAAATACATGTATGTAAATATGAGGAGAGAGAAAAATAGAAATACAGGGTGGGGAGAATGGAGGGAGAGATAGAGAGAGAGAGAGAGATAGATATGAAGAAAGGAGGGAGGTGAAAGGAGATACAGAAGAGGAACAAGGGAGGGAGAAATTGAAAGTGAGAGAAAGAGAGGGAGAGAGAGAGAGAGAGGGGGGGGGGGGGGGGGTATACAGAGCTGCCAACCATTCCGTTTTTCCCGGAATATGTTATTTTGATCACAAATTCAATAGAAAACTAAGGTTTAAACATACTTGAAGAGAAAAGTATTCTCAAAAAGAAGCATTGGAATTGTGTCGCGCGTGGTTGTAAGTTTTGTTTTAATGAATTCCTTTTTTTTGCTTGAAATTCCTTTTTTTTTCCATCATGATTCCTTTTTTTGGTCGCACAAGGTTGGCAGCTCTGGGTATAGCGAGAGAGAAGGGGAGATAGCAAAGCAGAGAAAGTGAGAAAGAATGGAATAAGAAAAGAGTAAGAGTAACACAGGTCATGCATGCCTTGCAAAGAAAGACAAAATGAGTGATGATATTATCAGGAAACTAGGCAAACAAGATAATGTATTCACATAAGATGAGATAATTTAGCGTTGAATTACACAAAGGTCGATGAAGTGGGCGAAATTCAGAGGACAGTTCATATTTTTTTTCTTTTTTGTTATTAGGAAACGTTTAGAGTCACTTTAACAAAATTAAAGTATTTATATATAAATGCGAACCCATCTGCTTTGTCATCTAACTCGATATTCATATGGTTATTGGTTCGGTCTCTACCCTTATAATAATTATACCACCCTCGATTCCTCCTCCCCCCCCCAAAAAAAACAACAACAACAACAACAACAAAGGACACCCCCCCCCCTCTCTCTCTCTCTCTCTCTCTCTCTCTCTTTCTTTCTTTCTTTCGTAATTTTTATGTTCGCTGTTTCTCACCCCCGTCCCTCCGGACCTTCTATTTATCTTAGACCTTCTATTCCATTACAAAGGTATTCCCTTTCATCAATATTTTTCCTGCATCAAAATCGTTTAAATTTATTTTAATTAACAGCAGTGTAATTGTCACACAGATGATGTTCAATAACATTCTTGTCATCACCCATAACATTGATAATCAATCTGCCTTCTGTTGAGTTGAATTAGCAATGATTGTGCGGTGAATGACGGAGCGTCAGTCCAGCTGTTTAGGGGGTACTGGCATCCGGGGGAAGGGGGGGGGGGGGGGGGGGAGGTACGCCTGTTTTATTCGGTAATTATTATGCGAATTACCAAGTCCACTCATAAGAAATGGAGACTGTGGTGGGAGAGGGTCCTAGCATTATATTCTCTCTCCCTTCCTGCCGCCCCCCCCCTCTCCGGCGTGCCCTTTTATTATTTTATTACCTCCTTTTGGAAATTCGATTGGGGAGGGGGCGTGTTGATCCTGTGTCCCCTTTAGTTACGCCAATATAAACCACATGAAAGACATGATGACGATAGATTTATAAACAATATCCCGATGGTAAGCCAGGTGTAGCGGGTACGCATCACTAATAGAGGATCAATTTGGAAGTAGAATGAAACGGGTGGGGACAATTACCCCCTTCAAAAAGAATTGTTGAACTGAAAGAAGGGATAGAAAGAAAGTTAAACGAATATGTATAGGATGGACGGACGCCTGTATATGAGTATGACAAGGCTTTAAAACAAGTTGTTGAATTGCCCTTTGAGACCGACCCAAAAATGTTAAAATCTTTGGTCGGCATTTTATCTTTTTTTACCGTTTTTTTTTTAAAAAAATGAATAAAAAAAAATATTTATTGAAGCATTCAAAATTGAAGAATGTAAGCCCAAAGAGGAATAAAAAGCAACATAAAAAATAATTAAGAATAAAATAAATAACCGACCGACCGACGGACCCAGGTGCTGGCACCTAAAGGGCAATACAATTTTTTATATATTTTTTTTTTAGGCCTAATGTACAGTTTTGATGAAAGGATATTCTCCATGTCTTGAAGTATGCTTGCAGCATCCTTTGTTTACTGCGGGAACTGTTAATTGTAATGGGTTACAAGAAAACATTTTGAATAAAACTGATTTATTTGCCAAACATTTGGCTGTTCAGTTCATCCAAGTTTCCTCTCTACATTCTATTGAAGACGTCATTTAGCCCCAAATCTTGTTAAGATATGAAACTCCTCCTCGATACTCCTCTGTGGTATCAACATACTGTTCTAGGACTTCTAGAATCGAATGTATCACACTTTCACTGTCCATCAAACATTACAATATGTTAAAGGGCCATATTGTTATAGCCCCAATGGGGCGGGGGGGGGGGTAATTTCTCTACTAAGCGCATCGCACACTGTACGATTTGACTACCATCCATCCAATTTTTCGAAGAATTGTTAATAGCATTTGATTTGAACATTCGAACATGTAAAATCTTTATGACCCAGGATCTGTATAGTCATTCATTTAATACAAATTTCGCGGGGTTTCATACTTCCTAATCGGAGAAGGAAAAGCTAATTCGGCTCAAAGTCGTAGCTACGTTAGACCAGACTTTTGCAATAAAAAAAACGACAAAAATCTGTGACAAATCTGCTGATAACCAATCAGAAGCAAGGAATTCGCTAGCTTATAACAAAACCTGTCATTTGTCACTGATAACAGGTTTTGTGAAATGGGGCCCATGCAGTAGTGCCATTGTTATGTTCATCATCATCAGAAGTTGTTGGCTGTCATCGCCCATAAGCGAGAACCACCACCCCGCCCCTCCCCCCCCCCCCCCCCCCCTCCCCATGACCACAACCCTCCTCTATTACACTAGCTTATAAATGGTAAGATCGTCATCAGAAGCTATTAGTTGTTATCGCCCATGAGTGCGAATCAAGCCGGAGACGACATTCGAGCCGTGTGGTACAGCAGAGAGATTGCGCCCTCGTTGATGGACTCGGCAGCGGAAGGTTTTTTGAAGACACAATTTTGTTAATAACATCAACGGTGTGAGTTTCATAAAGATGAATGAGGGCATGGCTAGAAACTCCATGATGAGCGATAGTCCACTGTGCGTGACACACTCATCTATTTATATTCTTCAGGTTATATTTAGATGTTTCTTTTAAGAGATAATGGAAGGTGATGGCTGACACAGGGGCATCGTTAGAGGGACAGTCCCTATTTAAGCTTTTGTCCTATACTAGTTTACATAAAGATAAGGAATTTCTGTTTGATTGTTACAATAATAATCGGAAATTTATCTGAGAAGTTTTCTTTTATCCCTGTCAGTGAATGTGAAATTTAGAGGGCACATTTTGTTTCTGCTTGTCGACAAATTCGCCGATAGCCCCTCCCCGCCCCTCCCTTTCAAAATGCCCCTGGTGATTTTTTGTTTAAAGATTCATAATCATAGCTTAGGTCTTGATTATAATCTTCCGTATATACCATTGCGTTTTAAGGCTCCTAATGTTGCCACTATTGGGTAGCACCACCTTTAACTAAATTAACTTTGGTCTGTGATTTAAAAATCAGAATTGTGAAACGATTTGCGCTCAGTTACGATCCTAATTATCTAAAAAAAATAGATTAACAAAATAAAAACTTAAAAAACGTCACGATTTTTGCCGCGTCATGATATCTGAACGAGTCTTTAAAGTGCAGGAAATAGCAGGAGAGAGAAAGAAAGTTCTTACACGGTTAATGAAGCCTGTTGGTAAATGGTCATCGACGAAATAAAATTAATGGATGCCGCTCCACGATTCTATCGCTTTTAGCAGAACAAAAGGAAAGGTCAATCGATCTGAGAAGTTCTTCAGATGAAAACGAAAAGAACGCAGAAGAGAGGAAGATAGAAAAGACAAATAGGAAATAGGGGAGAGACAGAGAGAGAGCGAGAGAGATAGTGGAGGGGTATATATAGACAGAGGGAAAACGAGAGGTTAAGAGGGAGGAGAACGTGTGCATGAACAGGAAATTGATGTAGATAAGGGAGAAAGAGAAGATGAGAGAGAAAGAGACGAGAGACAGAGTGAAAAGAAAGAGTAAATGATAGAGAGAGAGAGAGAGAGAGAGGGGGGGGGGGCATGGATATAATATAATGGATACAATTTTATCTGATCAAGTATGGGGGAGGGCAAATACCTGATAAGAGACAGAAATATGAGTATGTGAGTATGCTTTTGGGTTTGACAGGCTTGCGCTGAAAATTATGTACGTCTGGTTGGAATTAAAATTACAGACAACAATTGATCTCATATTTGGAAACATCTGTTTGACTATCTTAATGAGCACACGTCGTTGCGCGACGAAAAAACCCAGATAGTTAATCTGCCTATTGAGATACACCATACTCTCAAAGCACTGAAACATCTTTTTCGACGTCGATTTCGATAATGCCAGGACCCTCGATCGTACAGGTCATAGGTCATATCCCATGGTGATCGAACGATCGATGGATGGGGGTGAAGAAACTGGATGAGCGTGTTCGTGCCGCCTTCCCTGACTCCGATGATGAAAGCGCGAGAAAATCGAGGTCGAAATTCGAGGTCGTTTAGGAAATCATCCGAAACCGGTTGAGGATGAAAATGACCAAATTCAGTTTTCGACACGTATGAGAAGCAATACCCTTCCATTGTTCTCGTATCGTTATCAGCTTCACCTAGAATCTTAATTCTATTATTAAAAATGATATCGGGATAAAGTACTAAGAAGAAAAAAAAAATCCACGTTGACCCTTTTCTTATTATGATTTGTTTTTCCATTGATCCTAACGGTGCCATCATTTCCCCGGTGTATCTGTACCTCCTTCTCTGCTCGTCACTGGATGATAATGGCAGTTAAATTAGGTCTAGAAAGCAATAAATATTACCTCCTAACTTTACTTGAGGAACTATAGCCCTCCTCCTTCTCTTCAGAGGGTTTGCTGTTTTACCCTGTACACAGTACATTATAATTTAATCCGATTTTACGTTTATTCTGTTTCTGCTTCTCCTTTCATCAATAGCAGACAACAATGACCAGGGATTATCTGTAATTGAATAGATATACAACTAAATGGTGTGGTTAAAAGTCAGTTATTAATTTTATTTCAATAAAGCCTTTCATCATAAAAAAATGACTGACTGAAAGAAAAAGAAACAACAAATTTGGCGCTGATCAGATAACAAGTGTGATGTGGAGGTAGCGGGGACCGTAGGTGTTGTATAGATGTGGTTATTACACCATCTGGAGCACCAGTCTGCACATATTCGATATAATTATATCCAGGTAAATTGTTGATCGTAGACTTGAGCATTTCACGTTTCGCCATGTTTGGACGGACGTTCTAATTGGCTGATGATCAAATCGTCACATTCTCAATAGCTTTCTACATAGATTCGACACGGAGGGATCCAGGATGTCGTCTGCTTTCTGCAGTCTTGTGATTGATTTTCAGTCCCGCCAATTGTCTGAAATCTGAGGTGTAGCGGTTGTCACTTAATATCTGGCATGCGGAAACTGGTCACTGCTTGAAGCATTTGTTACGAATGCGATGATAAAACCAACCAGAGAGACGCGGACGATCAGTACCTTGGACGCCATTGGTCAATATATGCGATCACGTGGTTATTATTGCTGTCACTCATCACCATTGGCCCTGCATGCCATTATCATCTTCGTCATCATCACAATTATCATCATCATCGTTATCTCCACAATCCTTCTCCTCCCCTTCCCCTGGAGGGGGGGGGGGGTATACTCACAAATTAAGACATACAGGGATGTGCCGCTCTAATGTGTCACCTTTTCACGAAAAACAAATCCACCAATTGTGATAAATGGACTTTACTTCGAGAAAAGATACCCCAAATGACCCTTAAAAATGGGTATGGTTTCGAGGCTTCAGCGGCATACCCCCGTCCAAACCATTATAAGGGCTCTTTCTCCTCCTCATTATTACCATCAACATCATCATCATCATCATCTTCATCATCATCATCATCACCATTATCATCCTTGCTTTGGCCTCTCCAGCGCCATTCCTTAATCAATGTGAAATTAACTGTGTTTCATTTGAAGCTTATTAATCTTACAACTATTAGTTAAACATGCCATCCCACGCCCCCCCCCCCCCCCCCTCACACACACACACACTCCTCTTGGAGATCTATGCCAGGCCAACAATTTCTGTAATAGATTTGTTGTAAATCAAAAATTAAGAAAACGGTAGAACCTCGGACAAACAATCACAAAACGTCTCCAGGAAACACATCACATGTAATCTATCAATATACAGAAACAAACGAAAGGAAAATCACGAACTAGAACAAATGTAAGCTGCCAAGAGTATACATATAGACTTTATTTCATATCATCCAAGACAGGACAATCATGCATGCATACATTACACGTCCGCTGTTAAACACATAATATCGCATATAGTCTGCTGGCAGCTAGAAGGACATTAACTCTTTGTTAATGGATATGAGTTAACGCCTTTCTTGTTCCAAACGCATAGCATATTTGTCTAGCAATTTGAGAAGAACGGCCTTTGAGATGCTATAGTCACTTGAGAAACATAAGGGCACATCTTTGTCGGACTGAATAAAGGCCTTCTGCCACCAAAGTGACAATATATTGAAAGCACAATACAGGGGATGGTCACTATAGATATGCATCACAATAATATAGAGGTCACAATATGCTACATCTACAACTAGTCTATGCATATGTCAGTTTGCTTATTACAACATCCTCCCAGTTACATATAAATCCAATGTTCGTTATTGTTAACATTGCTGGTCTTCAATACATTTTACCTGTTGAGAGTGAGTACGGCAATGATGTACATACTTCTTCACAGAGATAACATAGAGTTAAATTCAGCACATAATGTACACTACTTACAATGGTAAGAAATTTCATACTGCCTCCACATTTAAACATCTTTGAGTTGGTAAGTTTTGCTCTCAAATGTAAGAATGACTTATCTACATGTAACGATCATTTTCTTCTGGCAGTTTTACCGTGGCAAGATACTAATTTTTTTCTTACAGCAATGTACACGTGATTCAATGTACAAGGAAATTCACTTGACATTAATTCCAAACGACCATAAAGGAAATTTAATTAGATGAAGAATATATTCAGCTTTAGCTAAAAAATTGTTATCAAAGTGGCAACACAGTATAAGAAAAATAATAATAGCTAGTTCGTATATAGCGCTTTTCAGGACCGAAGGCCCTCTCAAAGCACTTTACAGATATATATTATTACCCCGGTCATCGGATTCAGGCTTACCCGCACACAATGTATGCACATTCTCCACTCCCTGGGGAGCATTCCAGCCAGGCGTCATTTTTACAAGTGCACACTTGCTAATCTAAGCACATTAGCTTTCGCATCCTACCGGGTACCCATTTAACACCTGGGTGGAGAGTGGCAAATGCCGCGGTGGGACTTGAACCATGGACTTTGTGATCCACAGTCCGGTGACATATCCACTCGACCACGACACCTCTAAGATGCAGTAGAGTCGACTAAACACTGTTGTCGCTAGATGGAGCTGTGGATTGTGAATCTACTCATTGTATTAGAGATTGAAATTGTAGTCATAAAGGAATGTGATTACCAAATGTTTTCCACTTTACATATATTTCAGTCAAAAATAATCTGTGAAAAGAAACAATTGACACAACTCACTCTCAAGCTATATTATATGTTTCAGTATGACATTAAAGTGCAGCTTAAGAAAAATAAAAATATGCATACCGGTACTGCTTAAATGGATACATGAAGTTCTTGAGGTCTTGCATTTTACTTCAAATACATGTAGGTACAAAACAATGATAACAGACAAATGCACATTTAAAAAAAAAACATTATTCACATGTAGATCAGATTTGTCTAGTCTTAAAAACTGGGGGGTCCATAAGTTGCAGAGAAACTTGGACAGTAGAGTCCCTCAAGTTACAGAACTATCCACAATATGGAAGGGTCTTGACCATCATGCGCATGCTTTATGTGAAGGACTATCAACCATTTCAACTATTTGCCAGCTTTTTCCGACGAATGGAACAACCAGAGGAGTGCCACAGTCAACTCTTGTCACACAGACAATGTACATGTATAATACAATCCAAACAATGCTCATACTGTAGTAGGCTTTTGATCCATGGCTAATATATTAAACTAACGTCAGCTAGACATCCTCCAAATGGAGGCATCAACCATCATCAGTGAACTAACAAATTAAGAAGCCTGCTCAGGAGTGCTTTTGTAACTCAAGTATGAAGCCTTTGTATAAATGATACTATTAAATTTGACTTAAACTAAAGCAAAGTGTTTAGCATCCCTATCAAGCGGAAATGTACATTGCAGGTAACCTTCTTTTTCTTTCATTTAGGGTCATCACACTTCTGTTTCCCCGTGTGGGTACAAATCTGAAGGAGAAAATTCCTTTTGTCCAAAAATATCAGATGCCAAAACCAGCTACTGCACTGAAAGGGTCAGCATTATTCATCAGGTATGAAACAAAGCATTAAAACTTTAGAGCCTGACCAAAGATACTTCCAACCTGACTTGATGATGTTGTTGGTGTTTTATTTTCTTGGAAAGTGTATCGGCCCAAAGTGATGCAACTTTAAATACAAGACCTGATCAATGTAAATCTCTACTCTACATTAGTCTTATTCTCACCTGACCTGATCCCTATATGAAATAGATTAGTGAAAGAGATCAATCTAAGATTTGACACTAATAACACTGAGTAGATTATATGGTCAGGTATGTGTCTCATCTGAGAATAGGCGCACTTTACCCACCCTTGATGTTCTATAGTTTGGTGAATGTTACCCTAACAGACTATTGCTCGGATTTATTGGTTACACTTTCACATTAAATCTCCTTCATCAGTTATCAACTGGACCAGTTCTACACAATAATAACCAACGACAGCAACAATGAGTAATTCTAAAGACACTGGCCCGGATTCTACTATAATCTACTAAACCTGACAATGAATTACCTAGGCTTTTGTTCAGAATAGGGTTTAACAATGGAAGTTAGTCCGGAGTCCTTCGTTGAACATGATTTTAGACCCAGGATCAAGTTAACCCGAGTTAGTAGAATCTGGACCTTTGTCAATATCTAACTACATTGTTAAAAATACTTTCAATATAACAAAATATGATTTACGTAGTAAATTATTACATAATAATCAAATATAAGATAATTGCATAATTTTTTTCTTATTATATACATACATGTATACACAATATCATTTAACATGCTTAGTGCAATATATAATACACATGGAAGCCAATGTTTGAAAGAAAATAGAAACATAAAGTTACTTCTCCATAAACTGAAGCTCAGCTCAGTGGAATACAGTCGTATGTCACAATATTCTCTAGCAAACAGTCATGAATCCACATCAATGGTAGAAGCCATTTGTTAATGCCGTGAGAATAATTTGATGATCCTAAAAATGAAGAATCATTATACCACCTCCCTCTTTTTTGTCCAGATAATTGGATGGAATCATGGTCAAATTTGTCATAATACGAGACGAATGAGGGACTTTAGGAAGGTCTACCTTACTTAAAATTACTTTAAATTATGAACTCTGAAATGTAAGCACCAGAAATTATTGGAAACAGATTTCACACAACATTCTTGATACAAATGAATTATAACCGTACATGTTAAGGATGCTATCAAGGAGATAATTATCAGTAATTAGATCTTCTATTTACTGCAAGATGATTTCAAATCCATTTCCATTTTTAAGAACCTTTAAATGAATTCCTATGATATGAAGAGTAAAGGAACAGGCAAAATGAGACATGGAAACATCCATTTTCAGCACATCACTTATTCTTCAGCGCAAGTTGATCCAATTACCACTAATAATGTGACATCTAGGTGTATGTACATGTACTATGACATGAGCGATGTTATACGACTGCAAGTGAAACCGACCCATATGTTACTGCAATATTGCATGCTTTTGTAGACAGATAACACTACATGGATAATACTACATGGGGCAGAGCCTATTCCTATTTGGCAAGCACTTCCATGCATGTGTGTATATGGTTGCACCTCAAGTACCAGCACATGAAAACCCAAAGCTGGAAGTGTACAAATATGTAAAAGCTGGGAAAAGTCACCCTTGGCGTAGCACCAGACAGGGATTTGAACCTAGAAGCCACTGAGGACAGAACCACTAAGCCACATACTGTCAAACCACAAGCTTATATGCATGCATGCAATTTTGTCAGGAGTGGTTCAGATTAGTGAAAGATTTCTGCCACAAAGTCAATAATTGAATCACAATTAAAACAACATTAAGTTTTTGCAATTCATGTAGGTTTCTTGCTATGAAAATGGCTGTCCTTAACATTCCACAAAATTGTCTGAACCTCTTGTATTAACTAAACATTTATAGATCAAGGCAAGGGAGAAGTAAAAAAAAAGAAAAAAAAAACAGACCACAGATGATTCACCAGTTATGCCTACTTGAGCACTCGTAGAGAGAGAAAACAAAAATTGCATGGTTGGAAAAACTCATAATGGAATGATACATTCTAAAACACCTTTTATTTTTTAGTTTTAAAGGGACAGTTGAGTTCTGTTTTCAGACCGCAATTGTCTTCAAAGTGCATGGTTAATTGGTTATTGCTCTTATTCTTATCAATGACATTTCTAGTGCTCTTTGAGGACCTAAAATTGCTATGAAGTTAAGTTTAGACCCAAAAATGTGTGAAATTTAGCCAATACGATCATACCAATTTAGCTTCACTTTAAAAAAAATACAGTGACCGTTAATTAGTTAATTAATGAATAATAACACTACATGGGCCTGCTGGTTGGGCTTACTATATAACCAACAGGAAAAAGCCAACAAAAAAGCCAACGTAGGCATTGGCTGAAATACAACGTAAAAAGGCGCTCTTTCGTTTTTCGCTTTTCGCTTTTTTAAATCATCGAATATTTGTGGTGGTACACAAATATTAGAAATCGTTATATTTATGGATATTTCAGCCGTCTCTCAACCAATTTTGATCAAACAAAGTTGATTTTGACATTTAAATTGTATGTTCTTTCAAATTTGACACTCTGTTTTTCATTATCTCACAAACAAATTATTTTGTGTAGCGCCCTCTGCAACAGAACTCAACTATCCCTTTAAGTGAGAATGAATTGTGAGCTAGGTTCCACTGCTCTGTGTACACATCGCTATGACACTTAGATATTGCATGATTATATAGAGACAAGAAGCCCTCACACGCATGCTGAAAGCTTGCTGCTGCTCATCGCCATGGTTACTGACTATTATTCACCATGTTGAATGCGTATTCATGGTGAAGTGCCTGGTGTAGTCGTATTCTATCGTTGGAATCACGGCTTGAACAAACTTCAGGAAAATTAACAGATAACTGGACAGGTGCGTAGTCAAGGAAACAGAAGCAGGAAATAAACTGACGTAGATGACTGACCGTTCACTTAAAAAAAAATATATATCTCTCATTCATTGATTTAAAAAATGTTAGATGTTTAAAAATCTAATTTTGATTTCATGTGTTATATTTTACAAGACATTATAGAATGCTTTTATAATACTGTTTTTATTAATAATGTCACAACTCTGTATTATATTATATCATATTATATTGTTTTGAGTACCTAATAAAATATCACTTAAAAAAAAATTAGTTGTAAAATTACGTTCTGTCTTGAAATTAATATCAATCATTCATTGATTAAAAAGTGTTAGATGTTTAAAGAAAATTAGTTGTAAGATCATGTTACGTCTATCATGGCGCCTTCTCCAGGATGCTTCAATTCTTTATTGTTCTGTACAAGAATTATTTTATGCTCCTGTAGTCTAGTGTAATACATTATTTTCCCAGTTGGTTCTTGGCTATTCTCTTGATGAAATTAATTCTATCTTTTATCATATCTTGTGAATGTAGACAATCATCTGTCTTGCTGTGGCCAAAGAATCAATCGTTTTTCTTTAATCCTATGAAATAAAATTCATTGCAAATTTTCCATAATAAACACATTATTCCCACTCATTTAAATGAAATTATTCTCTATTAGAATAGTTACAGTCCTCATAGAATATGAAATCCCTTGTAAACATTTATGCACAACATTTTCTGTTGTTGTGGAAGTGATAATAATAATAATAATAATAGTAGAGTCTGGCACATTGTCACTCCTGGTGCTCCATTATTATCATCCTGGCTTTAGAATGGCTGCCATTACAGCGCCAGCTAGGTAACCATTTACCTCACTCGGATAGACAGGGGCAAATGTAGATTATAAGATGATGACGTGGATCCTAATCAAATGATTGGTTGAAGGCATACACATGACCAGGCATTTATTTTGCCTAACTCGTAATTTGGATAATGACCGGTCATTTAAAATAACCCATACTCGGTACCACACTCGGTACACACTCGGTACACACGTGGTACCACTCGGTACCACACTCGGCACCCTTGTTCTCACTTATTTTGTGTCATACGATACAGAAATGTGAGGATCACTTTAAACAGGTCATTTTATTTTGCCATCGTGGGTGTTTGGAGGCAGTTGACCAGGGTCCCATTCCACAAAACTTGTCATCAGTAAAAAATGATAGTTTTTGTTATAAAGCAAGTGAAATCCTTGCTTCTGATTGGTTATCAGCAGATTTGTCACTGATTTTTGTCATTTGTCATTGAAAAAAGCCTTTGTGAAACGGGTCCCAGGTCATACGTTTGGGGAAGAAGAATTACAAACTTTAAAGATTCTTGCTTTTAATAGTAAAGGATACAGATGTACTCCTAGTTCTCCTCCACCATCTTGCACAGTGTGAATGATCTTCTTCATAACGTCTGCATGTCTGTAATCAAAGATGCACAGATAATAAAGGTTTGTTTAAGATGAGTTTAGACATAGAATACATCGTCTGTTGAGAGCCAGAAGGGCGTTAACTCTGTGTTAAAGGTATGGGTTAACATCCTTCTAGCTCCATAGAGACAATGTGTGAGGATAACATCCTTCTAGCTCCATAGAGACAATGTGTGAGGATAACATCCTTCTAGCTCCATAGAGACAATGTGTGAGGTTAACATCCTTCTAGCTCCATAGAGACAATGTGTGAGGATAACATCCTTCTAGCTCCATAGAGACAATGTGTGAGGATAACATCCTTCTAGCTCCATAGAGACAATGTGTGAGGATAACATCCTTCTAGCTCCATAGAGACAATGTGTGAGGATAACATCCTTCTAGCTCCATAGAGACAATGTGTGAGGTTAACATCCTTCTAGCTCCATAGAGACAATGTGTGAGGATAACATCCTTCTAGCTCCATAGAGACAATGTGTGAGGATAACATCCTTCTAGCTCCATAGAGACAATGTGTGAGGATAACATCCTTCTAGCTCCATAGAGACAATGTGTGAGGATAACATCCTTCTAGCTCCATAGAGACAATGTGTGAGGATAACATCCTTCTAGCTCCATAGAGACAATGTGTGAGGTTAACATCCTTCTAGCTCCATAGAGACAATGTGTGAGGATAACATCCTTCTAGCTCCATAGAGACAATGTGTGAGGATAACATCCTTCTAGCTCCATAGAGACAATGTGAGGATAACATCCTTCTAGCTCCATAGAGACAATGTGTGAGGATAACATCCTTCTAGCTCCATAGAGACAATGTGAGGATAACATCCTTCTAGCTCCATAGAGACAATGTGTGAGGATAACATCCTTCTAGCTCCATAGAGACAATGTGTGAGGATAACATCCTTCTAGCTCCATAGAGACAATGTGAGGATAACATCCTTCTAGCTCCATAGAGACAATGTGTGAGGATAACATCCTTCTAGCTCCATAGAGACAATGTGTGAGGTTAACATCCTTCTAGCTCCATAGAGACAATGTGTGAGGATAACATCCTTCTAGCTCCATAGAGACAATGTGTGAGGATAACATCCTTCTAGCTCCATAGAGACAATGTGTGAGGTTAACATCCTTCTAGCTCCATAGAGACAATGTGTGAGGATAACATCCTTCTAGCTCCATAGAGACAATGTGTGAGGATAACATCCTTCTAGCTCCATAGAGACAATGTGTGAGGATAACATCCTTCTAGCTCCATAGAGACAATGTGTGAGGATAACATCCTTCTAGCTCCATAGAGACAATGTGTGAGGATAACATCCTTCTAGCTCCATAGAGACAATGTGTGAGGATAACATCCTTCTAGCTCCATAGAGACAATGTGTGAGGATAACATCCTTCTAGCTCCATAGAGACAATGTGTGAGGATAACATCCTTCTAGCTCCATAGAGACAATGTGTGAGGATAACATCCTTCTAGCTCCATAGAGACAATGTGTGAGGATAACATCCTTCTAGCTCCATAGAGACAATGTGTGAGGATAACATCCTTCTAGCTCCATAGAGACAATGTGTGAGGATAACATCCTTCTAGCTCCATAGAGACAATGTGTGAGGATAACATCCTTCTAGCTCCATAGAGACAATGTGTGAGGATAACATCCTTCTAGCTCCATAGAGACAATGTGTGAGGATAACATCCTTCTAGCTCCATAGAGACAATGTGTGAGGATAACATCCTTCTAGCTCCATAGAGACAATGTGTGAGGATAACATCCTTCTATGTCCATAGAGACAATGTGTGAGGATAACATCCTTCTAGCTCCATAGAGACAATGTGTGAGGATAACATCCTTCTAGCTCCATAGAGACAATGTGTGAGGATAACATCCTTCTAGCTCCATAGAGACAATGTGTGAGGATAACATCCTTCTAGCTCCATAGAGACAATGTGTGAGGATAACATCCTTCTAGCTCCATAGAGACAATGTGAGGATAACATCCTTCTAGCTCCATAGAGACAATGTGTGAGGATAACATCCTTCTAGCTCCATAGAGACAATGTGTGAGGATAACATCCTTCTAGCTCCATAGAGACAATGTGTGAGGATAACATCCTTCTAGCTCCATAGAGACAATGTGTGAGGATAACATCCTTCTAGCTCCATAGAGACAATGTGTGAGGATAACATCCTTCTAGCTCCATAGAGACAATGTGTGAGGATAACATCCTTCTAGCTCCATAGAGACAATGTGTGAGGATAACATCCTTCTAGCTCCATAGAGACAATGTGTGAGGATAACATCCTTCTAGCTCCATAGAGACAATGTGTGAGGATAACATCCTTCTAGCTCCATAGAGACAATGTGAGGATAACATCCTTCTAGCTCCATAGAGACAATGTTTGAATGATCTTCCGCATAACATATGCATGTCTGTTATAAAAGATGCACAGTTATGCCTAGGTCACCATTGCTCTACGGCTAGGATACGGCGGCTGTAGGCCCCCGAAATCGAGAGATACCAGCAGCGGCCGCAGACGATCTGCAGTGGCCTCAGGGTCGCCCTAGGGCGTATCCCTATCTTTACAGGCCGTACAGGTAGCCGTGGGGTTATAGCCATAGCCGTAGCAATTAGACAATTATACACACTGTAAGCCATGCCGTAAAGCGGTTCATACGTCGGGCGTACAGTGGGCTTGCGGTTTCCTTGGTATTTGTCAAACACCTACGGCCGGCCTAAGTAGCTATTATACACACCCTAGCCATGATGTTAATGCTCTTCATACGCCGGGCGTACGGTGGCCTTGCGGCTAGCTTGCGTCTGCCTTGGTATTTGTCAAACACCTGCGGCTGGCCTAAGTAGCTATTATACACACCCTAGCCATGCCGTAAAGCGGTTCATATGCCGGGCGTACGGTGGCCTTGCGGCTAGCTTGCGTCTGCCTTGGTATTTGTCCACCACCTACGGCCGGCTATAAGGTGACCGTGTGTCATCACTACAAAGGCCGTACTGCAGCGGCAGGTTTTCTGTCTCCACATATTAAAAATATGCCGTGCGGCTACCCTAACGTTTGTCACTGCTACAGTATATGAAAGTGGGAATGCTGCGGCGGCCCTATAATTGCTATTGACCGTAGATATTTTTAACCTCACAGCAGCTGCGGCAAATGTGACCTAGGCATTAATGAAGGTTGGTTATAAGATTTAAACATAGAATATATATTATTCTTCACAATGCCTGCATATCTGTAATGATTGCCTACAAGGATTATTTAAATAATTATCAATAGCATTTATTTGGCACTTTCTAAAGATCATGATAATATAAAAGTAATGAGAGCAACCAGTGACATGAATGGCCTGCCATAATTCAAGTCCAACTTTAGTTGATCTTAGTCTTTGTGAAGTTTACCTGCATGGATGTACAGAGCACATGGTCTGTGGAAGATTGGGGTGAGATTCTACAGTTACAGTTTTCTTCACATGATCCTGGCTAATATCTTCATACATCTGTTCTACAGTCAAAGGTTTTCGATGCTAAAAGAAATCAAAACGAGAAAGAGCATATTGTACAGTATCATTTTGATGAATCCAGAACCTTGCAGTACACACCAATACTTATATACTACATGATCAACTTTTTCTGATCGAATCCACAACGTTTCTTTCACAATGCAATTGCATGACCAGAATTCAACCTTATCTTTAACTTTTTCCATTTGTTGGGCCTGCAAATGGGATATAGTACCTTTAACCCTTACTGTACTGGGGGGGGGGGGGGGCCTGGGAGGCCCCTCCCCCCCTCGACATTTTCGGAGATTGCGCCGCAACCACTTGGAATTTTGAATTGTCGTTTCATGACTTTTTTCCCTCAAGTCTTACGCACATTTTGATACCATTTTCGTTGAAATCGGATATACCTGTAAGGTGTTACATAACAATTAGTATGCGCATGTCATCAAAAATATGCTATAATTTATGCAAATTTATGCTAATTAACCTATGCATTTTCAAATATCATAAAAATAATGTAACCTCATGAATTTGAGATGAAGGAAACATTTATTCAATACATCTTCAACATGTAAAATGCATAAAATTAGCATTTTGCATAATTAATTAGGCTATAACGACAACAATTTGCATATTAGGAAAAAACTAATTATACCATCTTGTCCCTTACGTAAATATCTACGAACATGCAAATTTCCGCGTTCATCGGACATTCGACGGCCGAGATCATAGGGGGGGGGGGGCCTGGGAGGCCCCCCCCCCCCCCCCCCAGTCAGAGAGTGCTCGAAATAGCCCAGTACAGTAAGGGTTAAGCTGCTCCTGACAAAGTCAGAGACTGACATGAGCTAGGCTCTCCCCAAGACTTTATGAATTGCGGTATAGTCTGTGCTTGGAGACAAAAAGTGAACTTACCTCATCATAGCCAAATAACCATAGCCTAGGTGTTTGGTAGTACTTGTCATATGTAATGTTCAGATCATACGTTCTGGTTTGTAGTATTCCGCTCTCTCCACTAGCCCCTGCGCTCTCAGACCCCCCTGTACCTGCTAGGTTACTCGTATCCAACGTTGCCTGTAAACAACAATCAAACACAATACAATCAAACCAGAAACTACATGTACAAGAACAATTTGTCTGTTCAGAGCCAGGCGCCTGTTTCTCAAAACCGTCATAAGTCTAACTTCTTGACTATCCCATTGAAACGTGTGTTAATTCTATAACACATGTTTCAATGGGATAGTCAAGTAGTTAGACTTATGACGGTTTTGAGAAACAGGCCCCAGGACCCTGCTGCATAAGTTACCATCACTGATGGCAAAGTTACCATCACTGATGGCAAAGTTACCATCACTGATGACAAAGTTACCATCACTGATAATTTTTACGCCACAGGGCCCAGAAGGGCGTTGTATAATATTAAAGTTAATGCCATTCTGGATCCAAACAGATGACTAAATTTTGAAAAAGTTTCATGTACATAGCTACTTAAAATACGCATAGTAGTGGGTTCTCGTGGGGAATTTGACACCATTCGGTGTTTAATTACCTAATAACAGGTGTTGTGAATAACCAGGATTAACCTTCAGTTTTATGACCAACAGGCCCCTATTTGATAAAGTCATTATCTTACATTTCTGTCACTCGAAGACGTTTTGATGGGACTACGGGTTTGATGTGGGCAAGATATCTACACTGTACACTCATTAATGGCATTTCCATCAAGTCTGGTGTCAGTAAATTATGACCTTCTGCACATGGAAACTGACGACCCTCTCCCTTTAATAACATTTTCTTCTTCAGTATTTCTCTATACATCACTCAGTTGCATTCAAAGTGGTACAGGCAAAGAAGAGATTTCTATAAAGGAGTTCTAAAATATTCTCTGCACCTTGTACCACATACATGTAAGTATGTATGGATGATTTCTTCACATGTAATTTATCTGATTATGATATCTGCTGCACAAATGTGGTTCACTCATTTATTGAGTTCTCTCTATCATATTCATAATACACAAATTAAGGGTGCTTTACATTATGCAAAAAAATAGCATTTACAATGTATGTTTATCATCATGAAATGGCATTGTTTTCTAATCCTACTAATATACTGTTATATTAGGCCTAAAAAGAAAAGATATTGTATTGCCCTTTGCGACCGGAAAAAGTTGTTTTTGTAACAGTTTTTTAGAAGAAAAAATGTTTAATGGAGACAAAAACATGTTTTAAAGCATTCAAAACTGAGAAATATCAGCCCAAACAGGGACAGGAAAAAAAAAAAGATTTCCGACAACTGACAACTAACCCCTGATTTGGCACCTGAAGGGCAATACAACATCTTTCTTTAAAGGTCTTATTGTCAGTAATCAACAAGAAATATAAAAGTGCTCACACTGTCTTCTGCTTCTAGCATTCCACTCTCCTCAAAAGCTGAAATAAAAACAGTTAAGTTTATCATAGGATGTGAAATTCATTCCATATCACTATTGGGTTCTCACAGCATTAAGATAACTACTACTGTACAACCCAATTCAACTTTGTTCAGTCTTTTTGAACTCATGATTTACTAATATACCAATCATATCAAGAAAAGAAGAAAAAAAACATGCACAAACTCCAAGAGTCAATTCTCAGCAACATCTGCAATTAACGGCTCATTCAATCTGATGACAGTGGTGAAACTCAGGCTCAGTTAAAGATTTCAAGGTAAATTTAGCCGGGTTCTTTTTTCTTCTTCTTTCTTTCTCTTACATGTAAATGACTTCAATAGTATCTGCATTTTATTCTGCTTTTATATACATGTAGCACTTAATACATCTACAAAGTCTCAAGCGCTTTACACATATACTATGTATTACCAATAAAACAACGGTCCGAGCAATATTTTCTAAATCAAAAGGGTATGCATAAGTGGTGACTGTTCTCCAACTAAAGGCATCCCCCCCCCCCTTTAAAAAAAATTAAAGCTGCCAACACTAACACCTAATTACCAATAAAAGACTTTGAAAAAGAAAAAAACTTTAATCAGCATACTATCAACAATCGGGTGCAGAAAAGAGGCCATAGAGGGAAAAAGCTTTATGCTACTTTGCTACATATTTCATTTGAGGAGCATGTGTTGTACACCCTTCAGTACTTCATTACCTTCCATATCTTCTGCTTCTTCCTCATCGTCCTCGTCATCATCATCATCTCCATCAACCTTTGGCTCTGTCTTAGGTTCAAGCGTCATCTCACTTGACTTCTCAATCCCTTGGGAACCTGTCAAATCTGAGGCAGAAGAAGCAGATGTCCAATCTTAAAAGGACTCTACCAAATGATCTTATTATATTATACATATTCTCACCATATGCTCCTTAAACGGATCCGGTAACTTTGTCTCAGATTCTGAAACAAAATCCTGGATTTAGCCCATTCTGCAATGATAATTATAAACCTTAAGGTCAGTCAGGAACCCCATGACTTTTACAAACCAATCGTCTGTCTGATTATCAAGATAGTCTATTGGGGAAAACGAGTATGGTAAAACGGGTCACTCAAAGATTTTTACTTTTTTGAGGCACTTCTTGATCATTTTGAAGCGCAATTTTTTTTAGGGCTTCAATATTACACTGTATCACAGACACTAAAAACACGTAAGGCTGTGAATCTCAGATTTAACATTGTTAAACGATCCCTTTAAGATTCCAAATGAGTAAATTGATTATATATCATCTTCATCTTATCATTCAATAGTATTGGTAGCCTCTTCATATTATAGTCAGTTTTCTCATCATCATTCCTCAATGTTGTTATCATCCAACGAAAAAAATACACGGTGGCGACGGGCGATTCGCCCCCTAAACCTTTGAAATCGCCACGGTAAAAATCAAGACGAGGGCGAAAAAAAATCGATATATCTTGAAAAATCGCCCCCGCCATGAATTGATATTCCCTAGGAATTAATAAATCAATTTATTGATGTGTCTTAGTGAAATCTCCGTTCCAACTACCAACTCCAAAACTAGAAACTTCCATCAACATTTTAAAAGTTTTGTGAGTTGCAGCGGATCGGCGGTCGTACCTACTGTAGCTAGATCTACAGCGGTATCCGCCTGCGCCTAAGCTCCCGGCGGCCGGACAGGCCACCGGCCCCGATGGAAATACAGAGTAGTTTCGTGCACAGCATGAATGCATACGCAGTTCGCACATGTTCACAATACTAGCTCAGCTCCAGCGCGCGCCCGCACGCTCCTAATATGAAGCAAATAAGTATTTGCGAGTGACGAGAGCTGAACTGCTAGCGACCAAATTGGTACGTAATATGTTTATTTAGTCTTTTTTCTGGCCCTAATTTTTATCATGGACAATGCAATCCCATTAAAAAAAATGTTATTCCGTCTAAAATTGTGTTATTTATAAGTTAAAACCATTAAATGCGAGTATATTTTTTACTGTTGTCCCACATACTGATATATTTGTTGTAACGAAACGTGCAAAATCAATGCCGGATTTTTTCCTGTAAAATCGGTATAAAGCAAGTTTCGTAGACAGAAATTGAATTTTGTTATAAAAAAAACGTAAATAAATATATAAAGGATGTTCTTACTCCTCAGAATTTTTCTTACAACTGTTTAATTAAATTAAATTATTTATATACGATTGATGCCAGGCCCAATTGTCATGAGTGATGGCATCAATTTCTGTCTACGAAATGAAACTAGCTTTGGCTTGGCCTTTAGAATTAGAGTCTATAAAAACAAAATAAGGCCATGATTTTGCATGTTTCGGCATAACAAATACATCGGTATGTAGGACAACAGTAAAAATATTTACTAACATTTAATGGTTATAAATAACACAATTTTAAAGGGAGTTGGGTCTAGTCTACTCTTTTTTTTTTAATGGGATTGCATTTTCCATGATAACAATTAAATTTGGGACAGAAAAAAAGACTAAATAACATATTACCTACCAATTTGGTTGCTAGTATTATGATGGCTAAGGAAAAACACAACTTATTGTTACAGCTTACAATATGGCTTTAAGAAAGTGGCCCCTTAGTTTTTTTTAGGCAATGGGGAAAAGTAGCCCCCATAAAAAAATTAATTCCTAGCGCGCTAGCCTGCGTGTCAGTGATAATATTTTCTTAGGATATGAAAAACGAACAGTTAAACAAAACACTCCTTTTGACAAGTTTTAGTTACATGTATATGTAAATCATAAAGCCACATGTTTAACACAAAGTGAATAAATCATGGGTATCTGAATGTCTGCAATACTCTACATGACATATGTACGCTACAATTGTATCTATAATTGCCTTTGCTTGGAATTTAATTAGGTAAAACAGTGTTTAAAAAAAATACAACCTTTAAAAAAAAAGGCCCCCCTGAGCTCCAAAATAGCCACCGCAAAATAATTAAGGGGGGCTATTTTTTTAAGGGAAAATCTGGAAAAGAGCCCTCGTAAAAAAAAAAGTAATTTTTTGGTTGTTATCATCACCACCACCACCACCACCACCACCACCACCACCACCACCACCACCATTATCATCACTATATGAGTAGAATACCTGCATTATGATGTGTATCAACCCATCCTCCATCTTCATCATTCTCTTCGATGATGGCTTCATTCTCATCCTGGTATTCCATCTGCTTACATCTCTTATAGCATGGAACTGTAACAAATGAATAACAATTCTTTATGAAGTACTAATCATTTTAAATAAAGCTTTTGATAACACATGGGAAATTTCTCCATTTAAATGCTTTCTATAAGATACAGTCTCCAAAGTACCTTATGCAAAGGAGGAAAGAAAAATGTGTGGTTGAATTCATATCTTCACGGAGAGATAATTAAAGGCTAAAAGAACACAAAAGTAAATTACTTGTAGTAACTAGTAAACATACATGTAGCACAAGTGTATACACCACATTACAAATGTCAATGTTAATTGGGATGAATTATTATGCATTAGTTCAATTTCACATTGGAATTTCTACATTACCGGTAAGAATTTGCTGCCCTATTGGTGTTTTATTTTAATTTTAGATTAAGGCACGATGGCGCAGAGGTTGAGCAAGTCAATGCGCTCATGCTCTTTGAAAAGGCATCAATCCCATACCTGCCAACATTTGAAAATGAGAATTAAGAATTTTTAGCACGGTATGTCTTCGAAAATAAGAAATCTGTACCCTTAACAGGCGTAACTGGCAATATGCGGTAAATCTGTGCAAAAAAGCGAATACAAATTCGCTGCTCAATCATGCAGCCCTTCCACGCACGCAATACGTGAACTCTTAAATCGCGGCATATGATAAAACAAGCTTAATTTGGCTTGAGCAACACAACAACAACATCAACAACAACAACAACAAAAATCTAAATTTTGAAAAAACAGAATATCTTGGAGTATTCGGAAGGGTTGGCAGGTTTGCAATCCTCATTACAAAGTCCTTTTGGAGAGGACTTAAAGCCTTCAGTCCCCTAGTTGTTTACTTAAAACCATATGCATGGTTTCTATTAAGCAGTCAGGTGAAACAATCTTCCCCAAATATCAAACTTGAGATAAATTGTTAAATGCAACACTACATATCTCTGGACTCACGAGGGTGACATGCAACAACGTATTTGTTCCACATTGCTGACAGAGTCATTAACATGTACATGTTCACCATCACAATGATAATGTACCATTTTTGACTACAGGTACATGTAAGCCTGAAACTAGGCTGTTATGATGCTTTCATTCAAAATTAAACTAACCAACTTCGTACTGGTATGTACATACCAATAGAAGCTAAAAACATATTACGGTACTGTAAAAGTGCTGAATATATTCATTCTCTTTCATTTTCAATAATCCTAATAATGAATCATCAATAATTTGAACTTATTTCACTTATTTGCCTGCATTTTTTACAAAAAAATGTTTATCACAATTAAATGTAATTCATTCTGTCATGTGCTCAGCATAGTGTTTTTCATGTGAAAATAGAAACTAGCACAGTCACTTTTTATGGAAGATTTATCAACCAAGATAATTAAAAGTGAAAGAGAAAGAATAAACTGAACACTGTTTTGTGTTACATATATATCTAAAAGCTTTGATAGGTTGGCGTACCTGTCAGCAGTTTATTATTTTCATTTTTGTAAGGAATCAAAGCATTATTGAAGACTAGTTTCCTTACAGGTCATAAAAGTTGCTCAATGATCTTGATCGTGAATCACTTGCATTCTGGTCTGCTGTGTTCATGGCATTAATTAGCCAGCCAAACTACAAAAGTGAACCAAAAGTGAAACTGTTTTACATCCAAAGTTCATTCACTTTGATTTTCACATACACAATGTTATCACAGTAACCACTTCTGGAATGAAATTGCAACCCAGGGCCAGTATTCAACTCAATACTTAGCATTTTTACTAAAGTAAATGGCTAAGTTAAGTAATTTACTTATCTCATATTCAAATCGCATTTTAGACTTATACTTACGTAAGACAAAATCTAAGTAAAATACTTACTGATAAGCATTGTGACGTCACACGATTAATCAAAATTAATGCGCAATTGATGCTTTGCAATAACTGCCAGCTGATATAATTGTGCACAGGTTATAATACTGCGTAAGAAAACCATATGCCTGCCAATCAAGGCCTCCAAATAATTGGCTTAAGTTTGGTAAGCTTTAGGTTTAGGGTAAAATACTGAGCCAAAAGTGTGAATTGAATACCAAAATTGGCTAAGTATTTTATCTACCGTAAGCCAAATACTAAGTAAAAAGCTTAAATGTTGTACAGAAGTATTGAATTGAATACGGGCCCAGGTACTTAATTCAGGCTTGATTTTTAATATCTCCATTGTTCTTCATAGGCAAGTGGGATTTTTTTTTGATTTTTTGATTTTTTTTTTCTTCTTTCTTTACAGAGCTCTTTTGATTGTTTGCAAACAAATGTAGTTTTAAAAAAGCATGGAGATAATGGACCAGATTTATTGCTATAATCTGAAAAAAGATAGACTTGATGCTTTAATTTAAAACTACAGCTGTGCTAAAATGATGTCCTTCAAATTTAAAGCTTATCTGCACTAGTTTATAGGAGGGATTAGACTACCCTGCAAGGTCACTGGACAGGTGGTTATCTCATCAACTCAGCTCTCAATTAACTTAAGAAAAAGAGCATCATGGGGGACCAATGGTCACTGTTTAAACATTGTTTTCTACATAGAGGGAGCAAGTAGCTACAAGTAGGACAGTGTGGCTTTAAGGTGTCATGTCCACTTTGGCATGGTCTTACCATTCTTAGTGAGAAGAAACTGTTTTTCATCTGGGAGATAAGACTTCTTTTTGCTGGGCTCTCCCGCATTCCAACTCCATGTCGGACAGCTGTGAACTAGATGATCTCCAGCAGCAACAAACTCATCGGGTGTCAACACTCCCGTCTCTTTGAACTTGGACTCCTAGCACCAAAATGAGAGAGAGAGAGAGAAAGAAAAAATGTTTGTTATGTCTTCGTAAGTCATCACTATGAATATGACGGACAAAGAGGACAAAATATACAGTTCCTCATTCTATCCTCAACAATTGCTGTGGTAGACAAAGGAACATCCCTTCACTTCTATTTTATATACAAATGTGTAGAACAGGTGAATATGCATGTGACACCTGTTCTACACATTTTTACATAATAGCAAAGAAGGGATGTTCCTTTGTCTACCACAGCAATTGTTGAGAGTAGAATGAGGAACTGTATATTTTGTCCTCTCTCTTTGTCCGTCATGTTCATACTATTCTGGGTTCATCTCCTTCTTTCAAGAATTGTATCTGAACAACAAAGTAAAAATAAAAGGGACCCCCCCCCCCCCCCCCAAAAAAAAAAGGCTAAATTGTCCCGTCTAGAAATGAGACAGAGCTAGCTTAATAGGGAGCTTAAATCGATACATGTAGTGTTGGGTTCGTCTGTGTGCACACTTACATGTAGCAACAAAAACAACAAAATGTATATTTGCCAAATGTATCCCGGACTAATGCTTAGTTTACATTTGCCCCGGGCGCTGTGCGATAAATTGGTCTATGATTTTTTTTTGTATTTTTAGTAGGAGGCTATGGGCTACGATGTTACTCTCTACAAGCATCATGCCATTTCTCTTATTGGCCCTCGGGGGAAGGCTGGGGCAAATCCGTACAGAGGCTGCTCAGAGATTTTACGGAAATTGTGCAATTTCAGTTTAGTAGCCGTGCAGTCTCCGCAGCCTCTGCACGGTCAATGGATGACGTCATCTTCCCAATGCGCGGTAACATTTTCAAATACGGCTGCAAGAATTTCAACACAGAGTTCAATTTTGACGAAGAAAATGCTGGAAAAAAACCGGTGTGGAGTGTAGACCTATATTATCCCAGGCCTAATTTTCATCTAGATTCTATGGTGCTAGTTCAGAAGTGTATCCAGACTTTGACCTGTAACAGGTAAGAAACATAACAACTTTTAAATCATGACCATTATTTGAACAATTGGAAAAAATTTAGTCGATTATCGGTAGACCTATGTTTTAGTAGGGTACATGTATCTCCACGCCAGAGTTACGGGTCAAAGTCTGAATAGACTTCTGAACTAGCGCCGATTCTATATTTTAGTCCAAAGTTTTGTGGCACTTTTGGTGTTACCAGACTACCAGTAACTTCTAACAGGAGAACCTATGACCGACCTCTGTCTCTAACTCTGGGAGGGGCCGGAGATCTCGTACCGTGGGGGTAGCTATAGCCAACAATGGCAGCTTTTTTTCTCCCCGATTTTCTTTATTTAGATCTAATTTTCTGATTTCTAAATCAGATGTAAATTAGGTCGGTATGTCATTTGTCCTAATTACAGTTATCAAAATTTGATAACTTAATATTAAATGGATAATTTACGGACTTACTTATATGAATTATCCAATTTGTATATCTCCGAACCGCGAAGCAGTACGTTCATGCATTAGAAATATTACCCGGCGGCCGATATATTTCCGGGTCCACCTACCAAAACATAGCCAATGGCCAATCAGAGCACTCGTTTCGTAGGAGTTCGTTGGTCAAGCCGGGCCAACTCGTAAGTAGCTATGGTAGCTATTGGACGTTCGAAAAGAAAAAATGAATATTCATCAACTAAAACCAAGACGGATAATGTTGACGACGAGACTTTCTCGGATTAATCATTAATTTAGGATCTAAATGAGCAAGCTATCGTAAGTCAAATATGTTATTTTTAATTTGTGTTGTAATTGCAGCAGTTATGAGGATGTAAAGAGTGAAAATCTCGTTGCATATCTCATTCATCGCGGTCCGGTCGAACCGAACCATTTGTTCCGTACAGTGCCTCACAAAAAGAGGTCCCCAGACTTCAGTCTCTATAATCGGAGGTCTAGTGGAGCCAGACGTAGTCTCAGTGGAACAACCGACGATTAGAAAGACTGAAGCTTTCGGTCTAGCCTAGACGATGCCTCTGCTCCTCAATGCCCTACTTTGCTTTCTGGGACATCAATGAGTTGCAAAAAAAGAGAACAAATTTAAGAAGGGGATTTATTTTTAAAGCCAAAGCAAAGGTCATGAAGGTGTGGTGTAAAATCTACTTGAAATCACTCATTCATTGTCGACTGCACCACGAAGTGAAGTCAACTTGACCAAAGGGTAAGCTGTTGGAAAATTCATAATAGATCTAGATCTAAGTTAGACCTAGACAGCAATAACCATCT